>JAYJMF010000021.1:3054990-3070341 GCA_036873715.1 Salvia sclarea | reverse complement strand
TTAATTGTTAAGAGTTAAGTTAGTCACGGCTTGATTACTTAGTTAAATCCATAATTAAGTAGTCGGGTCGTGACAGTCACAGTGAACTCGAGATCCAGGATTGCACTTCTTCAACATGTGCAAATAAGACGGTACAAGTTGATACGATTGATCGTGCTTACCCTATACCATCTCAATCGCCAGATTCCTTGCCTTCAGTGCGAGATTGTAGTGGATCTCGACACCAAATTCGTTTTGCAGCTCGAATTGAATCGACCTCGGCTTCAACAATTTGCCCTCGTCGTGGATTCTTCGAGACACAAATTTTGCAACCACATTTGCATGAGCGCTTACTCTCGACACCAGACCGACCTCCCGACCGCATGTGTGCTCGGGAACAAATCTGTTGACGGTCCAGATGAGCTTATCCTCGTCCGGTGTTGCATGCACCCTGAAAGTGCATTTCTTCGAGGCACGACACCTGTAATACACACATGTCGAGTCAGATTTGTCCACTTCTGGCTTTTTCCCGTCCTTCATGCACATCAGTCCAAGAACAATAGCCAATTCTTCTTTGCTATCAAATGTTGCCTTTAACTTGACCACCTTGACTCTGGGTGGGTTCAAATCGGGGTCCACGAATGACGTTGAAGGATCCAACGGGATGACTGGAAGTAACCAATTCGTCATCTCAGCAGGATTAATGGGCAACTCAAAGTCTTCATCATCATCTTCATCTTAGTCCTTAGTGTCAAGTACCCTACTTAATCCACCTTCTCGACGGACCCAAGCTGCAAAATCGCACGCCGAAAATCTTATTTCCTCTCTCTCCGACAATTCATCAAATGCGTCGGAGTCGGTTCCTGAGGTTAACGGCACATAATCCTTATCAATCTCATCATCGTCGTCTTGTCGTGATATCTCCGGCTGCTACCAAGACGTCTCAGGTTGTGGCTCTTGCCACCTCATCTCTGGTTCCGGAGGTGGCCACAACCCCCATGACGCGATTGTATCAAACTGTTGCAGTTGATACGACTCAGTACCATACTCATTGATAAGGATAAATTATACCCCTCCAAGTATTGGTGAAATAAATGTCATACTTGGCATGAGTTACAAAAGGAAGCAACTTCAAGTCTGACGAAAGGCCTCACAATGTGCTTCTCAAATTATCCTCAAGTCTGGGGAGGCACTTCCAACTCTGGCGAAAGACTCCTCAAAGTGAAATATAGGCATAAGCCTCTCAAAATGAGGACAAGTTGTAGAGTCTCCAAGTCTGACGAAAGATTTTCCAAATGTGAAGTGCAGGTACAGGTTTCACAAGGCAAAGCTAAGGAGAAACACACCTTCAAGCCTGGAGAGTCAAGAGTCAAAGAGAGTTCAAGTCATAAAGCATCTCCAACTCTGAGAAGCTAAGATGCAAAGCATCTCCAAGTCTGGAGAATTGCAGCATATCAAGCTCCTCTTCAAAGATGCATGAAGAATCATTCAAAAAAGAGGTCGTACTTATCGCCACGCCGAGCCCGCTTATTGGTCGATAAAAACTGAGCAAGAATAACCGAAAAGGCGATGAAGAACGACATTCCACAGAGCCTCGGATGTGTCAGAGCTGGAAATACATAATTACCCTCGACGGTTAGCGATAATAGCTAGTATGCCCATGTACAACCCGTAGTTGATTTTCCAATTGTGACCCTCTCAGAGTGCACTATATAAGGGAGCACGTGAAATATTGTAAGGGGGCTGAAATACTTCATCTTCTCCACCCCGCACTCCACCATTTTCGAATAGAAAAGTAAAAGGAAGAACTTGAGTTTTCATGGCGGACTTTCATCATTTTTCGTACTTTTCCATCTCTCACACTCACTCAAACACTTAAAATCTCCCGTTCTTCGTTCTCGATTCTCCATACTCAAAATCTCACATTTGATGCACGTTAGAAATAGCTCATCACTCATGAAACCAATCAGACGCAGCAGAACGTTGCAGCATTTACAACCCCTCGTTTATTGGCACCGTTGTCTGTGAATCATGTCTAAATCCCGAGGATTGTGGATAATCAAACGAAGGCACATAGACCTCCTGAGCAGGTTCAAAGTCATCTTCAGGTGCATAGACCTCCTCAACGTCATCTTCCCTTTGTTGGGTTACCGGCCCTCCGTCGTGATCAATGTACACAACCGGATCAGAATTCCCCGTGCATAACCTCAACAGTTCGTGATCAAAGCTCAACTCGTGTTTCTTCTTCGTATCCACCCACAACTTTGAGATGTAATAGATTCCATAGTGCGTTGATCTCCAATCCGCGGGCAACTCGTGGTTGATGTAGTACCGTATGTTCAAGACTTGGTCGTCTAGAATCGTCACATCGTCACATATTTTTTCTTCCCACGAGTTAAATACTAAGTTAAAATTAAATTCTAAGTTAAATATATTGAAAAACAACAGTCTTCCGACGGGTTATATAGTTGTTCGACCGTATAACGTTGTCGTCTGCCCGTAATCTAGTTAGGTAGGAATAAATTATGTGCGGACAACATCTATTTACGGTCGGACAGATGATTCTAACATCTAATTACAGTTGAAAACCTATGTGGACAATCATTGAAATATAAACATGCAAGATGTATTGTTATATGAATAATAAGCACATCATTTACTAATTTATTGTTCAAACGTAATTATTTTTTACCAAATTGACATATAAATGTTCAAATACATCTTTAATTATATCATGTTCAAATACTTAAATTTATAAACAATTACCTTACTTTAGGTGTGGAGAAGACTTCACTTTAAATTTGGGGCGAGACAAGCGACCACAGGAGGGGTGGTTTTAAAGTGTTTGAGTGAGTGCAAGAGAGGTGTGATAAGCTTATGTTTGAATGAGTGCAGGAGGGGTGTTTTTAAAGTGTTTGATTTTAAGAAGCATTGCACATCGAATATTATACATCAATTTCACAAGATTTAAAGTGACTTGACTGCACATTCACGTTCATATTGAAAGCCACATGCATGCATGCACTAAAGGGAGGTACATTCTGACAAAACAAAAAATAAAATAAAAATTCGAGCCTGTCCGCCCGTATAATCTCCCGGATATGGACAGACAGCATGTTTTACAGGCGGACACCTAATACGTTAGAAGATCATTTAATTTCGTCTTTGAAAATAATTTTTTCATTTTTTTGCAATCATAAATGGTTAAATACGAGATAATAATCCATCTTTCAAAATAAATATAAATTTTTATAAGATGCAAATTTCAAAAAGTAGCTCATCATTTATAATCATTTATGTCATCAATGAATTTCATACCTAACTATTTTGTACTTCATCTTACAAACTCTTACACTTTTCTTACACAAGTACAATTGTGTAAGAAAAGTGTAAGAAATCTTGGTAAATACCAAGTATATTGAAGGGTAAAAAAGAAAGAATGGGCAAAAAAAAGTGAAGTCTTATAAAAGTGGCAAAAAAGTGGAGTCTAATAAAAATGGGCAAAAAAATAACTTCATGTAATTTTTATATTAAAAAAGTTCGCCCCCTTTATAGAATTCCTGGCTTCGTCCCTGTCTCGAGAATGGTTGCCGTTCAACCATGTGCACTAGTACGAGACAATTTCATCTTACGAAGAAAGAATTTATTCTCGCCTCAACTCTCGTTATATTCTTTTTCTTTTCTACTCGTATATTTCCACTTACGACACAACTCATATAACAAAAGCCTCCCATTTCTGTTTCTAAATGCAAATTTACAAGTTTTTGTCTATCCAATGGAAGACTATCTTTTGACAAGATTTTACTCCAAAGGATTCCTGAAGCCTTCGAAATTTGACCCCTATCTTGTCGAATGTGCATGTTTTGACCCAATCCAAATCGAATCTATGCTTACGTTTGACCGAATGAGAGATGAGAATGTTGCACAGTATTTAAGGAATTGACTTTTACAGCTACTTATGTGCAATTGACTTAATGCTCTAACTAATCCAATAATAATTACAATTAAATAATTAAGATGGAAGTCAGATTAAATGTGTGCAATTTCTTTGTTAATCATAAGTGCCATAATGTTTGACTTGAATTGAAAAATACTATAAAAAATCGTTCAAGTACTGAACCAATAAATAAATTTGGATTCATGTACATGCGATGCATGTATACAAGTAGGGATCTATATTAACATGATTTTTAGTTATTTACCTTTTCTTTTTCTTTTATTTTGGTTATTTACCCTCTATTTTTATCGTCAAATTAGTCGCTTCTCAAATAGAATTCTAGTAGCTAATATCTTCTAGTAAACTTTTTTGCTGATATTTGTGTAAAGTATTCTTAAAAGTGCATATATAATTATAACTTTCCTAAGATTAAAGTTTAAAAATTATAACAACCTTATTTCAATTGAAAAAAAAAAGGACTTAAAAAAACTTATTCTATTTTATTTTTAGAAATTAATCATGGATATAATAAAGGGTAAATGGCCATCTTATAAAAAACGAGAGTTGGCTAGAACGCGACCGGTATGGTGATAGTCGGTGACTCGGTGTACTAAAATGTCAACTTTCCAATAGTTTATCGATTTCTTTCATCAAAACTAATATGAAATAAAATTTAAAGGTGAGTGAAAATAAATAATGACTTATTGCTATTTGCTTGCAAGAAAATGAAATTTTATATAAATATAGAAAGTTAAGTGAATGATCGATCATCCATTACAAAATGATTTCACAATACAAGAATACTAAATACCTACTAACTCACATAATTCACCTACTCTGCCAATGATAAATTATCTCATTCTTCTTCATATACATACCAAAAATGGCATAAACGTACATATTGCTGAGAATTCAGAGGGAACATATTTACTATTATCATTTAATCTAATATATATAATCTAAGGCTAAGAGGCCACGGCAAGTTGGATTTCTCCTTCGTCGATTGGGGAAAATCCAACGCGCTTCTGCAATTTGAAGATAAAAATATTTAACTCTACAAGTCAATACATTTATATAAAACAACTAACATGAAATTCACACTGCAATATCGATTTTCTGGCTTCGTACATAATTTATTTCACCAACTGATTTAATTTGTAGATCAATGGCCAGAAGTTGCTAAACTTCCACCACGTTCTTCATCCTTTATGTCATATTTCTTTTTTTGGGTTTTATTGCACTTTATTTCGTCATGTTAATTTAGCATTCTTTACAGTTGCATTAAATAATTTATAATCATTTAAACCCCAAATTATTTTAAAACTATTAATTATGCCATGAATTATCGAAAATATTGCTTTTAAATTATGAACTATATATTGTATCAATATTTGTACCCTTTGCATACTTTTTGCTCCAAAAAATCGATATGGCACACTTGATTGTCACAGTTTATTAAATCTTATTCCCTAAAATTAATATGACACAAAACAACATCACTGTGCCTTAAATTTTTTTTTTTAATAAAAAAGACATTTTTCGAACCGAAAAAATGGACAGAGGCTCAATCAATATAAAATTGATAGTTTAGAATTTATTTTTATTTTTTTTAAAGAAGTAGGGCATAATTGATAGTACCAAAATGAAAGTGGCTGATAATAATATTAGAATGGCGCCTAACACTTTTTTGGAAAAATGAAACGTGAATGGGTCTATTCTGCTAAAGTTGAAGTCTAAAGAGTCTTTTCTTAAAGTTGTTACTTTCATCTTTATTGTATGCAATTATGCAATAACTTTGAACGTGGACAAACTTTATCTTACTAGTATTTAGCAAATTAAATTGTATGCTGTAAAAAATAAAACAAATAGATAATAAGATAATATTATAACTAATTAAGTTACATATATGGTACTCCGTATTTGTTTGGTGAGGACGTAACAGATGAACAGTTCTTCGCAAGTTCAACATTTTTAGTTAGATGACAAATTGACAATATGTAGGTAAACCTACTAATAAATAGTATACAAAATAATTTATATTATTATACTCCTATATTTATTGGACATATATGAGTTTAAGTCCCAGTCCTGAGCATTCCAGTGTTTAACAAATTACAACTCGATTCATAACGTTTCAGTATTTCCAAAATTTATATGTCATGTGATCATGTATTCCATATATATACTTCTATAAATCTCATTTGGCGCACCAAAAGTTTTATGTGGATAAAGATGTTGAAATTCATATTCTTCCAAATCCACACATGAAATGTTAGGTCATAGGAGTTGAAATATCAGTACTCTATGACATAATTGTGTTTCAATTTATAACTTGTTAAAATTTTGGGCAAATTAAAAAGTGGTTCAAAGATTTTAGACACAAACGTACTATTTTTTGTCAATGTTATTAATTCAAAACTTATTCTACTGCACTTATTATATATATACCACGTGATGATTGCAATGCTTCACTCAAAACTACGTGGTAAAAAATATAAAATGAGATGGGACTTATTCTTTCTCCAATGTGTACACAGCCAGTTTAAAAATATATACGAAATTGTCAAACTTTTTGGATATAATTGGGCGCGTGTTAGCGCTAGAAAAAAGAAAATTTCAACTCTCTTAAAGCAAAAGTATACCTATATATAATTAATAAGTTTGAATGAGCTAATCATTAATGAATTATTATACCTAACTATAATTAGAAATAATTTGTGGATCCATTTTTAATTGGCAAATAGGTAATTAACTATAGGCATCTGAAATCAAACACCAAACCCCGCTAACATGCCATGATCAACGCAACGGATGACTAAACTGCAATTAAATTTATTAATTAAAAAAGAAGACACAAACCTCGCGCGACTTGTTGGTGCCCTGTCTCGCCAGTAGACGATCGGCGCCCATGCATAGGCCGACAATTTTATCCGCCACGTCAGCTCCATCCTCGGCCTCAGCTATGAGCCTCTCCACCTCGGCCTTGGGCAGGCGCAGCCTCACCCTGAGTCCTCCTTCTTCGGCGGCGGCTGATATGTCGGAAGCCGACCGCCTCGACAGCATCAAGCTCTCGAGGCGATCCTTGGCGGTCATGTGCACCCCCGACCGCACCCGCCGCATCATACTGCCGCCTTCCGGAAGCTTCGGCTGCTCCACGAGGAAGTAGAGGCGCCGGGGCTTGAGCTCGTGGTGCGGCTCGAGCGGCTTGGCGCGGGCGCCGAAATGCACGACCGCCTCCGAGGCCAGCAGCATGTGACCCGGGTGGTTCGCCAGAACCGAACCGGCCTGGACCGGAGTCTTGAGCTTGAACGTCTCGCCGTTGATGTTCATTATTTTGACGCTCCTTTTGCCTCCAAAGGCGTTTCCCATTATGAAAGTGAATATAATATGGTGGGAGAAATGTATATAGCAACGCTTTATTTGTATATCAAAGACATTATTGTTATCTCTTCTCCTCTCCTCACACGGACTTGACTAATGACCTACTATTCCATCTACTTAGACGCGCCCTAAAATCTTTTTTTTCAAACTACTCATGCAAATCACTACTACCTAATGGAAATTCGACTCGGTTACTGCTAGCTTCAACTTTCATTCATTCATTAACTTACTAATTACATCTAGCTGTACAACAGTATATATGAATAAATTTGGATATTAATTAATTTTATAAGGTAAATGACCTATTCTAGAATATTATATCATTTTTATAATACATAAATATCTATATTAAATTGAATGTCGCACCTGTCCCACTGCAGTTGTATCTAATCATTAAATTAATCAATTAGATTATGATATGATATGATCTTCCACTTTACTGTATATGCATGTAAGCTAATACAGTATATACTGGTTAGCTTCATAATCGGTCTAAAACAATTCTTTCCTTCTATATACGCAAACTCCATGTACGTGCAGCTACGTACTTAAATCAAGAATTTTCGAGAATTATATATTACTACATAGTTTTGTCCGACAACTGTGTTTATAAAATTAAGTAGTAAGTTAAGACTAAGAAACAATAACAACTAATCTGAAAGGCTTATGTAATATATACTAACCAGCAAAAAAAACCACTTGTATGTGTATATAAGATAATTAAGTATATAAAGTTTCTTTTTTCCTTGCAGCTAGAAATACATTAATTCTTTAATTTTAAATACACGAAGCTAGCTAGCACTTGAAAAATAAGTATATAGAAAAAAATGAGCGAAGATATTGACACCTGAGTTGATGAAGAAGTCCCCGCGTGTGATGTAGAAATAATTAGACGATCTTTCAAAATGTATTTGGTCAATTGCTATGTTCAATTACGTTAATGGCTGTGTGAATCTGAGAAGGTGCAATAGATTCTGTTCATCGATCATCGTGTAATCTTATTGGCTGATTAGTTGTGGCATTACTTCAAAATTACCACAAAACATTAATTGTTTGTCTTCATACCTACTTTTGTATATAACTTTTTATATGTATATATACTTTACATAAATAGATATAGAGTAAAGAAGTAGATGATCATTTGTCACCTAATTCCTCCCGGGCCCAACTTAATTATATATAGACTCATCAAGTATGTGTATGAAATTATCGAAACCTACATATAAGAATTCAAAATATTCGTTTTATCAATATTTTTATTAAATTATAGAAACTATGCGGATGCGGCGGGATGAGATCCAGTGTACCACATTTGTTGTACCACTTCATGTACTACTTTCATTTTTCTTTGATTTTTTAAATATTTTTTCTTCAATTTCTTTTATTATAATACCATGAATATTATTAAACTTTTATTTCAAAAATTTCAATTTTAAAAATATTATATATTCTAACTTTGGATTTATCAACCCTAAAAATGAATCATGAACCACTAAAAGTGAAATTAAATGGCAAAAAATAATTATGCATCCTAACTGAATGGAACGAACCCTTAGTAATAATTAAATAATTAAACTAAAACATATAAAATTGAAATTGACGAAAAAAATTAAAAAATCAAAGAAAAATGAAAATGGTACATAAAGTGGTACACCAAATATATATGATACACTGAATCTCATTCCGGATGCAGCCGGGCATGTATCATAAATTTGATAAAAGAATTTGTGTCCTACCATACCACCTATTCTTCGTCAATTTAAGAATTGTAATCTTTAGACAAAATATGTAAGAAATTGCTGACATCTTTCTCGATGCAGGTGAAATTGTAACTAATACTTTGAATTTTGTGGAATTCCATGTGCCTTTGTCCACGCACACATATACACATCTTTCACTGTCCAAAATATTTGAAGGACTTTGTCATGAGACTCGACTCAATTATGTTTAATGTTACTTCTATCTCATTCTTCTTATCCCATTTTTTCTCGACACGAAAATTAATAAAGTAAAATTGATGAGTGAGAGATAGTGAGACCCACAAGAGATCCACATGCTGTTGTTTGTATGTAAATTCTTGCCAAAAAAGAAAATAGGACAAAAGGAATAGAACAACGTACCCAATAAAAAAAGCGAGACAAGAAGAATGAGACGGAGGAGTATTAATATACTCTGTATTATATAACCATATAGGAGTATATACACTAGTATATGTATTTGTTCCAATAAGTTAAATGAGTCACATCACATGCAAGGTTGACGTCATTCAGTGTTTCTTAGGAAAAGCACCGCCCTAGTATAATAGTTTCGTTTCTTTTCTCTTACGTTCTCAAATTTTTAGCGCGGGATCTCATGCATTACCTCTAATCTCAATAAATTGAGATCAGAATTTCACATGCATCTCTTAATTTATTTCTTCATTTTACCTTTTCTGCAATCAACCTAAAAAAAATCAAATCAAACAATACCATCAACTTATTTAGGGTATGTTTAGTGTTTACCAAACAATAAGTTATAAATCTGTGAAAATGAAACGAATTTAATCTCCAATTACAGAAATGGAAATAATTAATCAAAACGCTCGTACAATATTTAGAAAATTAAACACAATATATGTGGGTTTATTTTACTCGACTTTTCTTTAAAATATCTATGAAAGAGTCCTACATAAATATATCTGAACCCGTTTACATCTACAAACAAGCCAAAACTTGATAAATCTAGCCTTAAAAACTAGAACCAGGACTTTAGAATGAGAAAAGGATCTTTAAGAAAGAATTGATTATCCGTGGGAAAACATGACTATTAATACCACGCTGCAAAAAAAACTTGAAAACAGACAATTATTTATGTGAACACCTTTTATTACATCAATGTCCAGAAACATCTTGATCATCCGCAGTTGATCTCAGCAAATATCAAATCAATAATCAGTTTTTCTCAGTCATACATAAATTACAAAGTAAAGAGTAGTACATTTGGGGAAACTGCAAGAATCAAGTAAATAAATAAAATGGAAGAAGGCATGAGAAAACATCTTGGTTTCTCATGCGGTAAAGCCCTCTCTTCGGTTTGCATGCACATTTCTAAAACTCATGTAAGCTTGGCTGTCAGATAAATCAATCCACGGTAAGAACAATTAATAAGTCTCCGAGGGTATGTCACAAACCTGTTAATTAGACCTGTTGCGACTTGCGAAGGGTCTCCAACAACGAGTTAGCCTTCCTCTTTGCCCTCTCTGTGCCTGTCTTGGCCAGCTCCGATAAGGGTATCACCGCCCCAAGCCTACTCAGGCAGGCGAGGTTTTCCTTATCCCGCTTACAGAGAGAGAGTAGAATGGCGGACGCATTCTCCTTGTTACGAGGCAGACCTATCCGCAGAAGGTCTATCAACACGGGTATCGTGCTGGCTTTGACAATGGCCGCCTTCGCCTCTTGGTGGCTGGCAAGGACCGACAGAATTGTCAGTGCTTCATCGACCATACAGCTGCTGGAATCCGTCAGCATTTTTAGGAGGGCGGTTATGATGCCGGCCCTAACGGCACGTCCCTTGTTTCCATGGTATATACACAGATTGAATAATGCCGTTGCAGCATCTTTCTTCCCTCTTGAGCTTCCACTCTGAAGCAACTCCACCAAAGCTGGTATCGCCCCCGATGCACCGATTATTATCTTGTTTTCATCAGCCAAGGAGAGACTAAAGAGGGTTGCAGCTGCGTTCTCTTTAGCTTCCATGCTTCCGGCTCTGAGGACTTGAACGATGGATGGGATTGCATTCGCGAGCATAATGAGCCCCTTGTTGTTTTCATAAATGGAAAGGTTCAGAATAGAAGTCACTGCATTGTCTTGAATCTGAGCATCCTCGCATGTTAATAGATTGACAAGAACCGGAATAGCTCCTGCCTCAGCGAGCAATATTCTGTTGTCGGTACTTCTCTTGGACAGAGACCGTATTTCAGCCACTGCAGCTCTACGTTCCTCGGTGGACCTGCTGGAGAGCTTACGAACAAGAGCCTCAACAGCTGCTATGTCCCCAGTGACATCTCGAAATGACCCATCACTCTTTTTTATCCTGCCATTCATCAGCGGTGTTGTCTGCTCCACGCCATGTTTCATGCACCATTGTGATATTAGACTTCTCAAGACATAATTCGGAGTAAGAGTTAGATGCCGGAGCTTCTGCTGAGTTTTAGGGCATGTTGTGTTGCCACAGTCTATCCACCTCTGTATGTAAGATCTCTCATAGGTCTGAAAAATCAAAAGATGACCGAATCAGAAACCATTTCATCGGAATCACAGAAATTAACAGATAGAGAGGCAGTTGGTATCAATCTTACCTGCCCTGTGGCCACAATCACTGGATCCTTCATAAGTTCGAGGGATATGGGACAAAGCAAATCGACTGGAATTACAGGAGAATCGAGCTTCTTGTTCTCATCGACACTTCTGCCGCAGGTTGAGCTTTCTATCCTCACAGAATCAGAATTCTTGGCGGCAATGATCTCATTTGATGTGGACGAATCTCTTACACTTTCTTCATTTGGGATATCGTTATCTGTAGCAAGGTTTTCTAAATCATTGCCTTCTGAGAGGCCTTCGACTTTTTGTCCTACTTCATGATCAATTATCCCAGTATTCTCCACATGTAGACTACCAATTGACCTGCTGCCAGATTGAAATGGATCGATCTCTTTATCCAGTGGCTGAGACAGCGCCCTGTACAGTATGCTTGACTTGAGAGGCCCACCGTATCTTTCACTTGCCCGTCTCAACTGTGATCTAACTAATTCGACCTGGGACAAAAGATTATGTCAGATGTTGCCCCAGTCCACACGGGTGTATAAAGAATTAAAGATGTTCAAAACTCACCTGTTCTTGCACTTCTTCTGATATGTCAAAATTATCGTAAGGCAAATCTATCAATGCTTTGTCCAGTTTCCATGTGACACATTGAAATTGAAAGTAGATTTTCTTCGTTGCCCCATCCTAGAACCAAAAAAGAAAGGCAAACTTTATCAGAGATAAACAACTTCAGTCAGAAGCAGCTTGTTCATGATTGGCATTCAAATGATTAAGATTGAAAAGATCACTGCATGAGCATAGTTTGTTTATCAAACAGAAATATCTTCAAGGTGGAGTAATCTGATGCACTAGTTTCTGCTAATAGTTTCTATAAAGTTCAACAGTTATTGAGCAATCTGATGCACAAACATTGACTTATGTCCAGAGATATATGCCAGCTGGATCTGCAAGAATCTGGAGGTAACCAGACTTCTCACACAACAAATAGGAAATGCAAGACCCATTCTAGTCAGGGAGATATACCACCCTCAGACTTATTTGTCCACCTCATATGCTAATACAACACCCGAAAACTACAGTCCATCTCCAGCAATGCATGCTCCGTTTGGTGTACATTACCTCTGATGGTATAGCTATCTGATTCTTTAAAAAGCATTGTTTTTAGGGGAGGGGGTAAGAGATCTGCCCACTTGAATCCATAAATTTACTAGCTGCAAAAATTTCTTACCCAAAAATAATGATATCCCACAACACAGGCAGAGAGATCTCAAATCAGTAAGCCAAAAAACAAAATATGATCTTCGTTCCCAAAAACCAGGTTAATTAGTATATGCAGCAGGATAAAAGCTTCGATTTCTACACCTATTTCACACGGTATCTAGTGATTGAACTATCAATTCCATGAATAATTCAGATCAGATGCAAATCAAGTAGCAGAAAGTTCAGATCATTAGCTACTTCCAAAACTCATCCAAATTTATCTCACAAGCTCACGAGACAATGAAAATCCTATTTCCAATCAATCTCACAAAATGCAGCAGGCACGAAGCAATTAAACCAGAAGATTAACTCATGCAGCAATAAAAAACATGAAATGTAACCAAAAACACATATGACAACAACTTACGGAAGAAGCCTTGGAATTCTCGAAGTTGTTAGCGGCAAAAACGAGCCTCTTAGCAGCCTGAAGAGCCATTGTGAGATCAGTGAGGAAGGAATAGCAGGAAGAAGATCCCATATCCCCAATTTCCCGAATTTTGGTCGAATCCCTAATTTCTTCAAGCAAATGAGCAAGGAGTGAGACTCTGCGGGCCAAGTCGGAGCAGTCCTTCTTGAAGAAACCGGAGAAGCCGGCGCTAGATATCCGGGCGAGGTCGCGGACTAGGCGCAGCGGCGCGGCGGTGGCGCCTCCTTCCGCCGGCGAGGTCTCTCCGCCGGCCATTCTGAGAGGAAGAGTGCGTTTGTGTTCCTTACAACCAAAATGTGCTTCTCATTTTAGTAATTGAAGACATCAAAGACTCGGGCTTATTAGCTTTGAGGTCTGTACAGTTGGCAATCTTTTTTCTTATTATTATTTTTCTCTTTTTTTCCGGAAACGAAGTTGGCAATTCTTTTAATGAATTTTTATAAGTATTGTGTCATTATTGATGCTATCTAAATACTATTTATATATTAATATAGGTATGTATGGTTCTGTGGGCTAAAATGAATGATGGACAGTGGAATTCTGTTTGATGAAGACAAGGGTTGTATACGAATCAAAACATATTGGTTCGGTTCGATATTCGATTCGAATATTCGATATTCGATCCGAAATTAGACGAATACGAATACTTTTTTTTATTTGATTAGTTAATGAATACAAATCGAATACTGTGATATTCGATTCGGTATTCGAAAATATTCGAAAATAATAATAATAATAATAATAATAATAATAATAATAATAATAATAATAATAATAATAATAATAATAATAATAATAAAGTTTTCAAATGATTTGAATAAAGACTAATTTGAAAAAAGTAAAATTGATAACAAACTTTGTTCATTTATAAGTTTGATAGTTATACTTTATGTATTACTCTGAGTTTATAATTCCATCTTATTTTTAGTTTGATGAAAATATTTGTTCATGTTATGTTTATGAACAGATTTTTCAATTTTCTACTTTTTTATATCTTCCCTTAATGAATTTTTCTATTTTCTCATTTTAACATTTGTTCTTATGTGTTCCTTAGGCCAATATATTGCATATAGGCTATAGATTTATATTATTCAAAATATTATTTTAAATTTTCTCCTTCAAATTTTCGAATAAAATATATGCGAATTGAATAATTCAAATAATATGATATTTAATGAAAAAACTAAATGAATATTCGATTCGATTCGAAATTCGTGAATACTACAACATATCGAATACGAATCGTGAAAAATATTCGAATGGTATTCGAAATTCTATTAAAATAACCAAATATCTTAACAAATGCGAATCGAATATTGTGGTATTCGATTCGATTCGTTTACACTCCTAATGCAAACTATACCATATGGGTAATGAATTTATCATTATTTGTGTAATTTATTGTATATTATTCCTGGAGTTACTAAAATTATGAAATATAAAACCTATATTATAAATTTGTGTCCCATTAAATCATGTATGAAACGTGAAATGTGATTAAGATTTCAGATATGGAGAAGTAAGATAGATTATCTCATTATTATGATTCCTTTTCTTTAGAAATTGTATAGTATATTAATTTAAGGTGTGTCAGGCAGCCTGCAGGTTTAAATAGTTCCGGTTTATTTTTTAAATAAAGTAGTGATTTTATTTAATCAATCTCACAAGTACATCCGATAATCCGATGATAGGAAAACCAACCATAAACGGAGGTGGTTCAGTAATAGATCCAATTTATGCAATAGTGACATGTAAAATAAACATGCCAGATTGTTTTAGTTCCCAATTTTCTGCTGAATGCATGTATACTATTAGGAACACATTACTAGATATGGGATCCAACAAAAAGGAAAAGCATTTTCAAAATCTTTTACCCTTTATTTAACTTATATATGGGATCGAACTATTAAATCTATATTATACTTAAATGTGGAGACAAATTAAAAAATTGATTTGAAATCAATTTCAATTTTGATGGCAATTTTGTAGTTTCTTCTAAATTGATGGTTTATTACATATATATAAAAATAGATTAAATCAATTAAACTAAACTAAATTGGAAATTC
>JAYJMF010000021.1:3028706-3040320 GCA_036873715.1 Salvia sclarea | reverse complement strand
TAATTTATTATTATTATTTTAAAATAATTTTTTTATGACGTAAATTAATTTTCCGTCGAATTTCGACGGGCTACATACTAGTTCTATAAATAGTGACCACTGTCCCTTCGGGACGACCAAACAATGCAACCTTTGCTTTATAAAACCTTATTCGGTTGGTTGTATGAAGGTGCATTAACTATTCTCATCTAAGATAAGGCCCGTTATATTAGAAGGATTAGAATCCCACAATGTAGGTGGTATTATAATCATTTAGTGCGGACACATTAGAAAATCAAACTTGATTTTACCAAAATAACCCTCCCTTCATCTGAATTTCAAATCTCGCGCATATTCCCCCCAAAAAATCAGAACTCTCCCGACTTCACCCACCATATTTCTCGAACCACGTTTCTGCAACATAAAGTCTTCTCATCTCTGCAAAGACGACGATTTTCCAAATTGAGGTTCAAAGAAGACGATATCCAAGTAGTATCGAGAGATATCTGGTCGCGATTACAGAGGGAAGGTAGTAGGAGAAGAAGAAGAAGATCGAGCGGGATTTTTTTTCCCGTTCAAGTCTTGATTTCGTTGAACGTCACATAAATCAGTAAAATGTCTACCGCTCACTGTACTGCCTTCGATTTTGTATATTTTGCCTCATAGAATTTTATTTATTTGGCTTCGATTCTTCGATTTATGATTTTTTGGGGGGCATTCTCAGATCTAAACCCTATTGTTAGGTTTCAAAGAAAATCGCCGGCCTGGACCCATTGCTCGTGGAAGTCTATTGGGTGTTTTTTGTGGGTTTTGTTTGAATTGATGCTGCAAGATTTTTTCATACTCACATATTAAAAAACGATCCTGTTTCAGGAAGAAGAAGAAATTGTGGGAGGAGCGAGAGGCGAAGACAACTAACAAGAAGAAATCTAATCTTTTTTTGATGGCATGAGATTTTTCTCCACCTTCTCTGATGATTTCACACTTTTGCAGTTCATTAGGGTTTTAGAAGGAGAGTGAAATAGATTAAAAGAGAGAATGGGTATTTAATTGAAATTATGTAAAAAGTATGAGGGTAATTATGTAATCTCGATAAATCATCTTGGACATAAAAAAAGTGAACCAAATGAATGATTACTTTTAACATAGAAACTCATCTTTCCAACCAAATAGTAGAATACATAAAAATCATCCTGCTTCAACCCAACATAACACATTATTCTAATTCAATCCTTCTTCAACCCATACAACCAACCAAATGGGCCCTAAATGTGTAGTCTAAAGTTCAAATTCCATCGCTCTTCCTCCCCAAGTAAAAAAAGCCAGTTGCTATTGTTGTTGTTAAGAGTTTTTTTATCTTTTAGTTTATATGTTTTGTGACGGGTTAATAAAGTTTAGAGAAAAATTATATTCCTTTTTGGATTAATTAAGAAAGAAATGTAAAGATTTTGTCACGACGACCCGAACTTGACTTTAGCCTCTAAAACATTAACCACTGTACTAGTAAAATATAACCCACAACAAAAGAAAAATAATTATGGAATACACTAGTACTAGCTGACCTTTTTCTGATAGCACTTCGATTATGATTGTTTCGAAATTACTAATACTATCAAGGTATTTTCAAATATATAGTTTTCGAAAGGATTACTTAAGGTATTTTCCGAACCAAAAAGAAAAGGAAAGAGTTATATATTATGTCATTAAATTGAAAAATTGAAACAGCTCGCACGAATTGAAAATTAGCTTTAAACATGTTTGTCTTTCATGAATAACGAGCTGTCGCGACTTGCAATTTTAGCTTACGAACGAAACATATAAATACTGATTCAGGCATTATACATTTGAATATTTCAGAAGATCTCGTCTTCGATATGGATAAACAGAATTAATAGCCAAGATTCGCGATCATTTTGGGACTGGTAATTCCAGCTAACGTGTGAATTCGTCTAAGGTATCGAGCTCTCGATTTGATCTTCTTCATCGGAATATCAACGATTCCGGACAAATTCAAAGTCATGTTTAAAAATTTCTGGTAAAAGTTCTCTCCGATCTCTCTACTTTAGCACGTGATTGGATCTGATTTTCACCAAATCGATGCTCTGTACCCTAATCAGTGAAGCAAATCTCTGTTAATTTTCTTAAAAAATTCTATAGAAGAAAAAAGAGTTGAACGATCTCGAGGTAGGTCATTCTGGAAATTTAGTCAACTGGTATGACTATGAGTAGTCGGTTTAGTTTTGGTGTAGAATTTTGCATTGGCATTGAATTTGAGTTCTGTTGGTTCATCTTTCTGAAGAATCAGGATCGAATCGATTCTATCTTCTGTGAATTTCGCTGCATTTAGTAAGATATTCACGTCTGCGCTTTGTGAATTGATCAAGTTTCTTTCTAAATGACCTCCTGAAACATGGATTTCTCTTCGCATTTACCTTGTGTGTGTGTGAATTTGCTGAGTGGAGTGATTAATCATCCATGCTTATGGTTTCTTCAAACTGCATTTCGTCTATGGGCTCGTTTCATCCAATGTATTTGTGTGCTATATTTTCCAAACCTTTACAGAATTTGCATCGAGAATGGGGAAAATATAAACATAATGAATTTTATGTACTTCTACAAAGTTTCTGGGAAAGAAATGACTAAAGAGCATAATACCTTTTTACTACAGAGAGGTGTTGCCTAATGGAAGATGTATGAGTGTCTTCATTTATCTCTAGTGTGTGCCTCTAGAGAAGGAGCTTAGTGCCACTTTTTACATAACGTGCTTGGATTAGGGAACTGGAACGAGTTCGTTCGTTTGAATTTTGACATCTCTCCTACATGAACTTATGTTTAGATTGGTCAGGATATTTGAATCTCAGTATCTATAATGGTTGGTGTTTTCTTGTAATTGTAGGTAATAGTTTCATTTTACTTTAACTGCATTATTCCACAGGAACTCTCAAGAACAACAAGCGCAGTCACGCCCACACCAAATTTCCACAGATTCATGGTGTCCTCCTTCTGTTGTTAGTTCGTCCAGCTCTTCGCTCCCTGGGACACCCGGTGGTTTTTCCAGCGGCGTAAACATGGCAAGACCTACAGAAAACATGGCAAGACCTACAGATCGACCTAACTCCTCTTCAAATGTTTCGCCAGCAGAGGCAGCAGGCATCATCGCCATATTGAAAGACAAAAGGCAAGCATCATGATCTATTACTCTTCATTACTTCATTATTTATTTTTTTATCGTTTATCATTTACTATCTTCTATTTTGAAGTTCATAAACAATGAATTACATAGTTGTTTAATTAGTGTGTTCTTTCGGAGTACTTGAAAAGAGGAATGATTGGCAACTTCATGATTTTTCCCTTTTGTAGAAACATACATATAGGATGTAGGGATATTATTGAAGATGCTAAACGAGTTCTGTTTATGTCTTCAGCGTTGACGAGCTAAGAAAGCTTCTGTCTGACAAGGAATCTTATCAAAACCTCTTACTCTCACTCGAACCTGTCAAAACTCAAAACAGGGTAAGTTGTAGGTTATTTTTCATATTTGTCTGTACATCATTATTAGCTTTCTCCTGAGCAATTTTTTTGCTCGATTTCTATTACAACACAATCAATTAAATTTTGTGATTCAATATCATCAATCTCTCTTCAACTTAGATATTACAATTTCCTCTTTCTTTCATTGCGTGTTCATATAAATGGAAGCTCCGAGTAGCCGATATCTATGTATATATCTTCAGCATATTTGGTTAAACATAGTGTATGTATTTCAAAGTTCTTTACACGATTCTCACCAGATGTTTGCTCAATCAGGTAAGAGACGAACTTAGGAACGAAACCCTGCAGCTTGCCAGTAAGTTCTCTGTTTGCTTTTTTTTTTTTTTTTGTCCAATTTCCATGTAGAGTGCATTACCTTAAGCAAATCACTGATATAAAACCGTAGGAGATAATTTGGAGAAAGAACCACTCATGGTGGAACTAAGAAATCAGGTGAATTGTGATTTTCTTTTCACTCGTGACAATTTTTCTTGATTACTCCCTGAGTCCCGACACAAGAAAATCCCAAATTCTGATCTACTATATCTACTTGGTGTTGCTTCAGTGTAGAATCATTCGAACAACTGAGCTCGCTGCTGCTCAAGAAAAATTGAATGAATTGGAAAGGAAGAAAGAAAATGCGCTCAAGTACTACTCTCCCTCTTCACTCGTCCATCGGATTCAAGGTACCACCGTTGTAACTATCGTAGTTTTAAGAATTAGGATAAGCAAAGCAACACCTTTTCCTACTTAAGGATCTTTTATTGATCACTATTTCTGTTCAACACATTATTCATGTTGTACAAGTAGTTAGGGTATTGGATTTATTTTTCTCTGTATAAGCATTTGTTATTCTCTACAGATACAATGAATAAAACAGAAGAGGAATCTGAAGCCCTGCATAAACAGGTTCTTGATAGAGAGCTTGACATTACGGCATTCGTTCAAAAATACAAGAAGACGCGACTTACTTATCATAAACAAGCGCTTACACATCTCGCGATGCAAACACCCCTACCCAGCAGAGCATGATCTCGAACATACACTACCATTTACTTTTATGGATTGATTAACATCGAACTTGTTCAATCCTCTGATCCTTAAAATACTCAATCATGTATTTTATCTTTCTCATATGAAAAAATACCAAAACTAGGAGACTGTAAAAATTATTGCATGATGCAGAAACTATGATATACACGTATACCGAAAAAATGGTTTGCCTGAAATAAACTATAGGAATGGCAAATAAATTACAAGATGCAAAAACACAAAGTTGTCAAATACAACTAGCAACAAAAGGAAAGAAATGAAATTGTTAACTCGTTCTTGTAATACCTTTTCCTTTTGTTGTTTATTTGATTTTGATTTGTTCTCATTGCAATTAATTATTTGAGTTAAATCATATATTGTTAAATCATATATTATTCTCATTTCACTCCCGTTGATTGAGATAATCATTCTCACTTTAACGTGACCCCCATACTTTTTTTGCAATTGAATTTATCTATTTCAATAATATACATATTTTGTGGTTTGTATTTTATAGGTTAAGGAGATTTTCACAATAAGTAATTTGTAGAGCCCACATCAAACGATTACTATTACATTTTGGTCACTTGATTAGACTAAGGGTGGTTCTATTCATAGCCCCCATTTTACTCACTATAGCCTCTTAATTATAATAATAAAAAAATATTAATACAAATACTATTTTATCCCCATCAAATCTAATTTTAAACTCTAATGTAATTAATTATTCAATCGAAAGTGTAAAAACAAAAATTTGATTTAACGAAAACTCACAGCCCCAAAATACAAGAATTCATCTACATCATATATTAGCGTTTACTTCGAGTGATAAGGTAGATTGATAAAACATAAGATTGAGTATTTGAATGATAAGATTGTAAAACTCGTTCAAAATTGAGGAATCCATCAAAATAAACAATGGATTAGCTTGAATTATTTTTATCAATCAATCCTCTCATGCAAAGTAAACGCTACCTCAGTATTAGTATAGTCCTGAAAAAAAATTACTATGAAGAGAAGATAACTGGCCCAAAAGCCCAACACTTATAAAACTAAATGTGGCCCAAAAATTGAACAAATAAAACAATAAACAAAAACATAAAAAAGAAAAACCAAAACCTCAAACCTAACGGCTTAAACCCCAGCACCACTCAACACAGCTCGCCGTCTCACAGCCCGTCGCCTTCGCCGTCGACTCCATCGCCTGCCGCCACCTTCACCACAGGTTTGTTTTATTATTTTTGTTCTTCCTTTATTTAATTAATTCATAAGAATTGTTGAATACTTGAATGATTGAAATATTTGTTCTAAATCTCAGAAGATGGCTAAGAATTCGAGTACAGGAAGTGCGAAGAAGAAGAAAAGTAAAGGCAAGATAAACAAAAAGCTGAGCTCTCTGAATTCGGAATCAAGGAAAATCAACGGGTCCAAAGAGAATCCGTTTGAGAGCATATGGTCGCGCCGTAAATTCAATATATTGGGGAAGAAACGCAAGGATGAAGAACGACGCCGCATCGGCCTCTCTCGCTCTCTCGCCATTCAGAAGGTCCATTTTGTTATATAATTGTATCTGTGTGTGTGTTGTTTCTGCTTCTCTTACTATGAATTGAGTGTGAATTTGTGGTGTTTGAGCTCGAATGCAGAGGCAGAAGACGCTGCTCAAGGAATATGAGCAAAGCACAAAGTCTTCCTCTTTTGTGGATAAGCGAATTGGGGAGCAAAATGAAGGACTTGAGGAGTTTGATAAGGCTATTATGAGGTCTCAGCGCGAACGCCAGGTATACTTCATTTTTTGGACTCATTCAAGAAAATATATAGTTCTGGATGAATTAGGATTTAGCAGCTTATTACTTCATATTTATCACAAAGCTGCCACAACAATGGCATACTTTTGGGGAAAATGATAATTGAAATATTAAATCTTGATTTTCTTTGTTTATGTGGGTGGTGTGCTAGTCCTTACTAAAATCTGTCCCATTACCCGATGTCTCTTAGTTAAAACAGAAGAAGAAAAACAAGTTTAATCTCTCTGATGGTGAGGAAGACGACTTTGAGATTCCAGACGGTGGTTACTTCCCAGGAAGGGATGATTTTGAAGATGACGAGCCATATTATGGCGATGGGGATGGTTATGACGATGACCTACCAGTTGGAAAAAACAGTAAGCACTTTCTAAAGATTTCTACATATATTGATTACTTCCCAGAAAGGCATTGTCATACATATTTCAAAATGGTTCTACTGAAATATCATCTCTTGGCTTGATCAGATTGTGAGAGATACATGTCTATTTTTGAGTTTGATATGTGGAGTAGAGAATATGCTTCAAATTTATGTTATCCAATATCCAATAAACAAGGATGTATATATTTCTTTATAGGTTTCTTCATATCTTGCCAATTAATAAGATTTTTTTTTTCTTTCTTTTCTTTTCTGATCAGAAAGACAAGTTAATCCCTATGAAGAAGAAGGTGATCCAGATTCAAGATCAGTTGAAGAACAAAATGTGAGATTAACTTTTTACTACTGTTTCCGTTGCTTAACCCCATTATTTTATCTTAGTATAATTGTTAGTTTTGTGTCATCTAATATTTTTTTTTCTTAATGCAGAGGCCTAAAACCAAGAAGGAAGTGATGGAGGATATTATTTTTAAAAGCAAGTTCTTCAAGGTTGTAGTTGTTTTTATGAGCTTTGAACATCAGTGCTGGTGAAGCTTTCTAACTGATCTTTTCTGTTCCGTGTGTGTTTGTTTTCTTTTGCACCTGACGATTATCAGGCTCAAAAAGCAAAGGACAAGGAAGAAAGTGAACATTTTATCGAACAGTTGGATAAGGATTTTGCTTCTTTAGTTCAGTCGGAGGCCCTCTTGTCGCTGACACAGCCAAACAAAATGAGTGCGCTCAATGCTCTTGTAAACAGCAGAAACTCAAACGATAATGCAAAGAAAGAGGAGGCACCCGGAATGCACAATAAAGTTCCCATTCAACACGTACACTTCTATCTTACATTATTTTTATTCTTTTCCATCGTGTATAAATTCGTGAAAGCTAAGAAGCATTTTTTCTATATCGTACTTCTTTTAACTATGATTTTCAATAGCATATGCATCTTAGTATTGCCTTGCTCTAGCTATATGGATAACTCTGATGGTTTGAAGACTAATTGGTCATTACAGGAAAAACCCGACCACTATGACAAACTGGTTGGTGAAATGGCACTTGATATGAGGGCCCGGCCATCGGACAGGACAAAGGCACCTGAAGAGTTGGCACAAGAGGAGAAAGAGCATCTAGAGCAGTTGGAGGTACACTCTGAGTACTTCTTGTGCCTATCTAAAAGGAAAAAGTTAACCCATTTGTATATATTACTATTCTAATAGCCCATGTGTATACTGTTATTAATAAAACCAAAGATAAGAATTTGATCCCATTTTTCTTGCATGTTATCGAATCAACCTATTATGGCACCATATTCACATACTTCAAATACTTACATTGACACCAATAGAACTTATAAGAAGCAGCTTTCCAGTTGATGCCAATATAACAATGCCGTGAAAGCTCACTTCAGTATTGAACATTTTTAAGGAAAAACGTAGGAAGAGGATGGCTGCTGGTGATGATTCCAGCAATGAAGACGCTGATAGTTCTGAAGATGATGAAGCTTCGGAAAAGATTAGACATATATCTGGGGATGATCTTGGTGACTCCTTTTCTGATGCCATTCCAAAGGCTAAAGCTGTCTGGATTGATGACTTGCTCTCAAGAGATGGTGTTACTAATCCTGAGACAGAAGATGCTCCATCTTCTGGCGAAGAAGAAAGCAATGACGAGGAAGATGATGATGATGAGGATGAGGAGGAAGAAGAAGAAGAAGGATCAGAAGAGAGCAGTGGTGAGGATGAAAAGGCTCAGTCTCTCAAGGACTGGGAACAGAGTGATGAGGAACAAATTGATTTGGAGGATGAAGAAGAAGACGACAATGACAGTGATGATGGTACTGGTAAAAAAGTTCTCAAAGCAATTCAGAGGAAGGTATTAGAAAGTAAGAGCAAACTAGATAATAATGCAGGTGCTCTTAGAGCGAAGACAAATGTCAACGAGGATATACCAAAAAAAGTGGAGCTTCCTTATACAATTGAAGCTCCAAAAGATTTTGGAGAATTTAGTGCCTTGTTGGAAAATCTCTCCGATGATCAAATTGTGGAAGCTATCAGGCGGATTCGAACATATAACGCGATTGCTGTTGCTGCAGAGAATCGGAAAAAGATGCAGGTATTGTAGTTACTAGTTATGTTGGTTCTCTGCGTTGTTACTGTTGAAAGTATACTGTGTTTTCCGGTAATATAAAGATTGAATTGGTTTCAGGTTTTCTACGGTGTATTGTTGCAATACTTTGCTGTTTTAGCAAGCACAAAGCCACTAAATTTCAAGTTACTCAATATGCTCGTCAAGCCACTAATGGAAATGAGTACAGAGATCCCATATTTTGCAGCCATTTGTGCTCGTCAGAGGTTGCTTCGCACACGTACCCAATTCTGTCAGGATATTAAGAATACAGGTTGCTGCATTATCCATTAAAATGCTTATCTTTTTTGAAATCTTTTGAGCTTTTAGTTCTCTGAGGATCATCTGCTATGGGTTTCTTATTTCATTCAGTTGTCTCTTTTTCCATGACAGGAAAAAGTTGTTGGCCATCTCTCAAGACACTTTTCCTCATGAGGCTGTGGTCTATGATTTTCCCGTGCTCTGATTTCCGTCATGCTGTTATGACCCCTGCTATCCTGTTGATTTCTGAATACCTTATGCGGTGTCCTATAACTTCTGGCCGAGATATTGCAATTGGTTCCTTCTTATGCTCTATGTTGCTATCTGTGAGTTATCATCTGTTGGACTTTTCTTCTTTTTGCTCGAATTTGCTACGTAACTTGCTCTATGCTGCCTGAGTTTGGCGTTTCCTTTAAATTGGGAAAACCTGCTGTAGAATTCTCTTAGGTCACTGCTCCCTCCTCTTCTCTACCATGCCCATACACGACTTCCGTAACGTGGCATTTAAGAACAATGCTCGTGTGAATTTCTTTTGGAAGAAATGAATAGAGTACCTTGTTTCTTTCTCTCCTTTCATTTTCAGCTCCAATTCATTGGTCAATAGTAACTGAAAAAGATTGCATGAATAGAGTCTCATGCAGCTGCAGTTGAGTAGACGGAAATTAAATTCCAATCAAGAGTGTGTTTTAGATAAGAAATTATGAACTTATATTTCAAAGATTGCAAATATTCAGCATTTTCTCGATAAACTTTCTTGCAAATTGTTTCTTAACAGCCCCTTTCTGTGAAGTGAGAATTGATTCATGTGCATTAATATGTGAACGAGTTTCGAAGCTCTGTGTTCCGACTATCTCTCTCTCTACAACTTTCTCTATCATACTGAGCTTACCATGGCAAACTGTTGCAGGTCAGTAGTCAATCCCAAAAGTTCTGCCCCGAGGCTATCACATTCTTGCAAACTATGTTAATGGCAGCTCTAACTAACAGACAGAGATATGAAGCATCTCAGGTTTTTTTCCATAACCTCGAGTCTGAAGAGCTCTATTGAGTTTCTTATAGAAAAGTAGCCTTGATTCTGAGTTCTGACTTAATAATGTTGTTATTAACACAGTTGTGCCATCTTATGGAGTTAAAAGCACTAAGGCCGCTCCTCCATATGCAAGGACGCGTTGAAGAGGTTAATTCTTTGGACTTCCTAACGTTAATGGACTTGCCCGATGATTCTCCTTATTTTGACTCAGACAATTTCAGGTTGGGGTTTCTTTTGGAATTGATAGAAATTAACGGACTCGTATCAGAAGTCGAGGATCATTGTTGATTGTTGTTAGCAATAATATGTGCAGGGCAAGCATAGTTAGTGCTATTGTTGGAAATCTTAAAGGATTTGTGAACATTTACGAGGGACTCAAATCATTCCCCGAGATATTTCTGCCAATTGCAATGATATTACACGGTTTGGCAGAAGAAGATCTGATACCAGATGCATTGAAGGCTGAAATAAAAAATGTGGCACAGCTTATTGAGACGAAATCCGAGGAGTTCCAGTCGCTGCGACAGCCACTGAGAACCCGGAAGGTGAAGGTTATCAAAACTGCAATTCCAAAGTTTGAGGACAGGTAAGCCAATTTCCCATTACAGGTAGATTTGTTTAACTAACTGGCAGAGACACTAGTATTGACGATGATGCATTGTTGGAACGTGGCAGCTTTGTGAAGGGAAGAGATTATGATCCAGATCGGGAGCGAGTGGAGATGAAGAAGTTGAAGAAGCAGCTGAAGCAGGAGGCGAAGGGTGCTATCCGTGAGCTGAGGAAAGATAACCACTTCTTGTTTGAGGTGAAGGAAAGGGAGAAGGCGCGGATGCAGGAAGAGAAGACTGAGATGCATGGGAAAACCAAAGCTTTCCTCCAAGAGCAGGAGCATGCTTTTAAGTCTGGCCAGTTGGGGAAGAATAAGAAGAGAAGGCGATGATGATGACGACGACGACAACGACTGTGTCGCAATTTCCCCTTTTCCGTTTGCAAATGAGATACACCGATTTGCTTCGTCCCATTTGTACAGGTTCATGGACGGAGTTTTTGATTCAGTATAATCGGGATTCATGTTGTAGTCTTTGTTCTTGTACCATTTAAAAATCCCTTTTCATCAAAATGTGACATTACTATATTGGTGGAGTATCTTCCGATGAAATGAATGTTGATTTTTTTCAAATGTTTATGCTTAATTAATTTTCTCTCTTTTATGATAAATTTTTTAATTCCTTATTTTCACATGTAAAACTTACGACTAGGAATGGCAATGGGTCGGGTACCCACCCATTAAGCATTTCCCAAATCCAAACTCGTCTAAAATTTTCAAACTCAAACTCGACCCAAACCCGTCATGGGTAGTAACTTTATGACCCAAACCCGACCCGAATCCATTGGGTAATACTCGCTAATTATCCATCCAAACCCGTTTAGATTTATAAAATAATTAAATATGAACTATTATGATATTTGATACACATTAATCAATTAATGAAA
>JAYJMF010000021.1:3004221-3017277 GCA_036873715.1 Salvia sclarea | reverse complement strand
TTTGTACCATGTAAATTTCCTCCCCTGCAATTTGAGGTCAAAGAAACCTCCCTTCTCTATGAATTCACCAAAATCTCTCATATCCCCAGTTGCATAAGAACCTCCCGCTCCAACCCTCTCCCCTTCGTCCAAAATAGAGTTGAAGTCCCCAATTATGCAAATCCTAGCCTCAGCCCATTGGTTGGTCACCAAGAGAATCCTATCCCAAAGCAACGCTTTACCCTCTCTCTGGCACGGGGCGTAGACGTTAACGATGCAACATGTCTCTCCGTTCGGTTTCCAGGTGCCCACCACCACCACTGCCCCACTCATAGACCACTGACTCGAGCTAACAAAATTTTCCTCACTCCAGAAGGACAAGATCCCTCCTGATCTACCAATTGCTTCCTCAACGCACCATCTAAGATTTTTCTTGCCCCAAATGCTTCGCCCAGTCAACTCCGAAAAACCTCCATTTTTGTTTCTTGGATACAACAAAAATCCAATTTATTCTTCCCCCAAAAAGCACTGATTTCTTCCCTTTTCACCTTGCTACCCAGCCCCCTCACATTTAAGGATCCGATCTTCATTAAAAAGACTTATTTTTAACCCCTAGCTTCTTCCCTTCAACCCAATTACCTCTCCCCTTTTTCTTAATAAGATCATCCATCTCTTTGCTCGACAATCCTAATTTCTTGCCAAAATTCCACCATTCATCCCTCTCTATCCAGTCTTTCCCCGAAACCCTCTTCTTCTTCTTTGGCTTCTTCCCTTTTTCTGTAACAGCATTAGCCATTTCGTCTAACTCCTCTTCTGACGCAATATTTCCAATGAACGTTCCCCACCCTTTAGGCTTTGTATTGTTGCTCTTCAGACTCACAATCGGGATATTCTCGCTTGTCTGCTGAGTGCTATGATGTCCGTCTGCCTCCCCTCTGTTTACTGGAGTAATATCATTATTTAAATTCTCAGAATATTCCTGTTGTGCTGACCCCATCGCCACGTTGTCGAGTCGGTCCACCTCAGAATTTTTATGCTGAATTTGGCATGGAGAAACAGAATAACCATTCGGCGCACCTTCACTATTTGCTTCCTTATCTACCTCATTTGGGCTGGCATTTACCTCAATTAAGGTATCATTGGGCCCAAGCCCACCGTCATTATCTGCCTCCTTATCAGGCCCCACCACACTCCTACTCACGTCAACCCCAACCGCCTCCTGCACCACACTCCTACTCACCTCAGACCCTATGCGCCCACAATCAATATTGGAATTCGAGACATCATCATTTGCCGCCACAGTTTCTTGAGAACCCAAAAAGTCATAACCATTTTTGTCTCCCCCAATGGACTGGGAAGCCGAAACGTCCCCCCCATCTTTCACTGAGCCCCCTTCGCCGGATTCCGGCCATTCTATCATATCTCCGACGACCGACTCATCCTTATTCTCCATATCTACATTGCTTTCTTCAGAATCAAATTCCGAGTCGCTGTCCTCGCAAGGTTTTAGATCTATCCCTTTTTCCATACACCTAATCTCTTCGATCCGGATCCGAAAGACGCCCCATCGATGCGGCAATTCAGAATTTTGTCGACTGAGCCCAAACCTGTGGAGATACGAATATATGCCTCGTCTAATCTCCTCCTGGATTTTGAAATTTCATGCATTTCCACTAATCTTCCAATGCATGCACTGCTATTCCCAAAGAATCTTAACGACCAAGCGTGAAGAGGAACCCCGATCCATCTTGTCCATACGATCCTTTGTTGGTTAACGTCCATGTACGTCCATGGGCGACGCCAATCCCACCAGAAATCTGACCATTCGTCGAATTCCGATAACACCGCTTCCGTTGGTTCTTCTCCCACACTTTGTATGAGAACCATATTACTTCCCATATCAGTTAGTTTGAGTTTCCCTGCACACTCATTTTGGAGTTCTTCACCATGCTCGCTCCACGTGAACTCTCCTTTCAAGTGACCAGTAAAAACCCCCCTCATCCACTCCCCTTCCTCTTCTAAACTTTGGAACTGTATTGCTTCCTCGTCATCCTCCCCTTGATTATCTCCTCCTCTTTCCTCCCTCTTCTTCGCCGTTTCGCCCTTTACAATTTCTGAATACAGCAAACCTTTTTCTCTCACTCGTGGAGTCTGGTCGTTTATCTCCTTTTTGCTGGGGGCATCTGCAATCTGCTTCTCAACAGCTTTCTCCACTCTTCCCACCTTTTGTCTCTCAAATCTCGGAATGAAAACTCTTAGGGCGTGAGATCCAATCCAAACATGATTGAGTTCCTTGAGGATTTCTTCTATTTGACATGGACCTGAAAATCGAACGAAGCCAAACCTATTTCCCAGCCTATCTCTTTTTACTGGAATGACCACTTTCTCTATCTCGCCCACCGCCCTCAACCTCCACCAGAGTTCCTCTGCCTGACAATCCTCCGGGAAGTTTCTGATGAAGAAAGTAACACTCTCTCTGTTTGAAGGTCTCCTTCCGGACTCTCTTCCCCTCCGCCGCTTAGTCACCGTCTGCCACCCGTCCTCCAGTCGACCTTCCCTCTCCCTTTCTCTCGCTTTCAATTTCAAACTCAGTTTAAAATTCTCAAACTCATCCTCATCCAAATCTATCACAAATACTATCCATAGGATCCCAAACCCATAGATAAACACTAATTACAAACCCCCCCCCCCCCCTCAAATTCATTTAAATTTATAAAATATTAATTAAATACAATAACTAATTATATACACCTTTCAATTAATAAAAGTTCGAACACTACAAAATAAATATGGTGATAATAAATTAATATTGATATGATTGTAAATGCCAACTAATATACTACCACTCCTCGCAAGTGCAAAAAATACATGGTATCGTACAAGGTCAAGGAAATTGAAGTACTAGCAGATAGGGGTGGTAAACGGGAGCCGGTTCCGCGGGAAAATCGGTATCGGATCGGTACCGTCCCGGAAATCGATTCTCGACTACCGGAAAAATCGGTACTAATCCCTGTACACGGTATGAATCTTAGGTAAATTTTCGGTACCCAGTTAACCGGTACCGGACCGGGTATCGGTTTAAATTTTAAAATTAAATTTAATTTCTAATTTTTAATTTTAAAATTTATTTTATGAATTGTAAAATAGGAAAAAATTATATGTTGAATTGATATTTGAAAAATAGTGTTTGTTATTTGTTGAATTTGCATTAGAAATTGAAAAACATGAAAAATATATGTCAAATTAGTGTTTGAAAATTAAGAAAAAATTTTAAAAATATATTTTTTTTATTTTTTTTAAGAAAATCGGTACCTTAACCGGTATTACCGATTAACCGGTACCGAACTGGTACCGTACCAGTAGAACCGATTAAGGTATCCGGTACAGTACCGATACCATCAAAACCATTTTTTCCGGTACCGATTAACCGGTACCGAACCGTTAACCACCCCTACTAGCAGACAGGCCAAATGTTATTATATAATAATTACAAATTATTCGTTTTCTTTATTAATTAGTATTATTTTCAAAACTTTGAACATCGAAATTACTATCTTATCTGTTTCTGCTATTAAAACACTTTATTATTTATTGCTACATTAATTGTAGAACCTACAAAGTTATACCAATATAATTGTTTAGTCTACATAACTTAAATTGAAAGATTCTAGAATTTAAGTGCACACAAATATTACTTCTTGTTCTGTGGGCTACATCATATCGTATGATTAAAATTTCCACCTACTATTCTGTAGACTAGCATTTAATTTTCACCTTATTTATGACCTTCTACCGGTGCACTGAAGGTTAATTAAGAATGTCGACCACATTATCCAGTACAAAACATTCCTCATTTAGCAATTAAAATCAATTTAAAGCCATAGTCAGCACATGACGTGTAGCCTTATTTTTTTTAATGACTACAAAGATATAATGGTTACAGTTGAAAATAGGTCTATTTGATTTTTTTTTTCTTTTTCTTTCTTTATAGAGTGAGTAGTATTTGAATTTATTATTTTCAGTACGTGCTCATTCTGTTGTTTTTATTTATCATAGACAACAATACAGATACAGTAGTGCATCTGTCTTAGTTATTACTAATAAATTTTGGATGGTAAATAATAATTTCTGATTAAAATTAGTAACTAAATTATAATTACAAATTAATAAATCATAATTAAAGATTAACTAACCAATAATTAATTTATTTCCTAGAAAAAATAGTAATTACTCTACCCGTCCACCAAAATTCATTATCATATTATGGATGACACTGATTTTAAGAAAAAATTATTGGTACTGTGTGAGCAGAGTAAAGTTTACTGTAAATGTGTGGTGAGTAGGAAGTATTTGATAATTGTGGCCATTCACAACATTATTATTTTATTAGGGATGATGGAGGGCTGAGAAATAGAAATTGATTCTAAAATAAACTTCACATTCTTATGTTGAGGGAGGACTAAGGAGAAGATCCATCATCTGAATGTCCTAGTAATGACTTCAATTTAATTTAGACAGTTCACGAAGAATTGACAATTATTTAAATTAAATTAAAGAATAATAGTGTTTTGTGTTCTCATCTTTCAACTTTTTCCAAAATATATCCTAATATTTCATTTTTTCACAATATGTTCTCTTCTTGGTTGTGTCCATAGAGCAGCCCATGTAGTGCATCCCCTTAATATTTCCAACCTTTTTTTCTGTTAAAACTCTCCCCACAAATCTATTTTTGTATTTTGTCCAAATAATTTATTAAAATTACCTATTATTAATTTAACAAACAAAATTTGTTAGAGGATTTTTATTTATAAAAATTTCAAAACACATTCTATTAAATCAGGCCCCAATATGCTTTTGTATAAAAATTAAAATTAATATAAAATCAATGTATATCTTTTGACCGAAGTGTTATCGGGTCATGCTTGTCTGATTACCGATGTTTTACATAATGGGTAATTTAAACAAGATAAATGAGTATGTATTAAAATTAGCATGATGTGTGAATATATTTGACAATTTAAATAAGATAAATGGGATGTATTAAATTTATAATTGTGTGTCAAAAGGAAAAAGAGAGTGTTTGGTAATAAAAAAAAAAAAAAGCAAATTTGGACACTTGTCACATGTTGAGGAGGGAATGTAGTACATAGGGTTGCTCCATGGACTCTACTCTCATCTTTCAACTTTTTCCACAATATGTCCCGTTTGACAAATTCCAACGACAGAAAGATGACTCACCTTGTAGGATTCAAACGTGGACATATTTACCATGTCAACGTAAAACGACGCCGTTTCATTACCTAAAAGAAAATAAAAAAAAATCCACATAAGCTAAAATCCACCTAAACTAATTAATATAGCAACACAAAAAAGAGCTATAAAAATGGCAACCAACAAAAATGAGATTTTAGCTTATGTGGATTTTTTAATATTTTCTTGGAAAGGTAACAAAACAACGTCGTTTGACGTTAACGTGGAACAAAATGTCCATATTTGAATTCGGTGGGGTGAGATATTGTTCCATTGCCGGAATTTGTCAAGCGGGAACATATTGTGAAAAAAGTTGAAAGATAAGAATGTATTATGAAAAATTAAAGTTGGGGACATATTTTAGAAAGATCTAAAAAATGAAGACATATTGCAGAATGATTGGTCGTGAACGACCTTATAGAGTCTTGGTGTAGAATGTAATCATCTTTTATGGGTTGGTACCTGTTTGGCCTCATTTTGTGTGAGTTTTTGGTGTGGTTGATGGTGTCATGTGTTTGTGGTCGTCGCTCATTTTGTGCTATTTAATTGTTATATTTGTAGTTTCGTGCTAATCTCGTGCTCCTCGTGTTTTGATAGGAAAGACGACAAATTTGGGAAAAAGATTAATAAAGATTTGAAGTTTGTGAGCTTGATAGGATTGAAGTATGCCTCGATACGAGTTCGTAGGCGATAACGGATCGAGAATCGGAATTCAAACGAGGGAGATATGGACGAAACGAGAAAGCCGCGCGGAGAGGACACCGAGGGGGCAGCGCCGGCTGGACCCCCAGCACCCGCTGGCCCCTTTACATCACCGAGAATAGCGAGGTGGGGGCAGCGCCGGCTGCCCCGGCGCGACTAACTCAGCGCAAATGTGCGTTTTTCACCCTTTTAAAGGGGTTTTCACCCGATTTTCTCGACGACCGCTTGACAGCCTATGACACGGCTCCTCTCAATTTTCTCTCTCGAATTTTAGGATTTTACATAGGGTTCGATTCCAACTTGTTGCTTTCAATTCCTTGGATTAATTTACGGATTCCTTTCTAGATTTCAAGGTTTATTCATTTCAATTCCAGATTGCTCTAGCTTTTGATTATTGGCTTGTTTATTCTCTATTTCTTGTTTTATTGTTATTCAATCGGTGAATGTTATTGGTTCCGGATTTCATATCATTTAATCGGTTTGGATTTATGGGTTCGTGTTCTTCTCAAGAACCCTAGTTTAGGATTTACAATTTCATTGCCCGATTTATATGTTTTTCTTTATCGCTTTACTAGCTTTGGTTTATTGCTTTGATTTACATGCTTTATTTTATATGCTTTAGTTCGATGGGTTGTGACAACCTTCAACCTCGAGATTAGAATGTTTAGGAGTTTACCGCTTTATGTGAAAACAATACGATATATAATTAAAAAATACAAAAGTAAATGACATTTTTTCACTGCAAGTGACATTTTTGTAGATACACTTAAAATATCTGCACATAAAATTTTGTATTTAGGGAATTAAACGGAACATTGTTAAGTTGAAACATGATTCTCTTAAGCAACAAAATTGTGTAAACAAAGTTGAAGGAAGTGTTATATTCCTTGTAGCTTCCGTTAAGAAGAATAAGCGGAAAGTTGTTCCGTCTAAAACAACCCTTATAATTAATGGCTTTTAAAACCGCCTCATTAAGAGCAGTTGGATATGTTTTGTGAGTTGATTAATGGTTAAAGTTAAGTGGGAGATTTTGTAGAGTACATATATTTTGAGAGAGAGAGAGAGTTGACCTGTTTATTAGTAGTAGTGATGATGGGTGCCAACTCTGGCCTTTTAGTTTACTCTGTCTCTCATATTTTGTGGCACACGCTGAGTACAACACATTCAACTACCCAACGCGAGAGAGAAGGCTTCTTCATATTCATCAGATTCCTACGCACCTCCATGATCTGTGGCTCTCTCTCTCTCTCTCTCTCTCTATACATATCTAATTGCAGGAAATTGATTCTGTATTTTTCAAGTTGATCAGCCCTATGAAACGAATTCGTCAGGGACAAGGTGAGTTGTAATCTTCTTGCTCATATATTCCATTTAGCTGAAATAAAATCTGTCGTTGACACACGCGAGAGTGTTAATAATTTGGTAGCATATATTTAGAAAAGGTAAATTACGATCTTATTTTTAAATTGTAAATAAATTGGTTATGGACCATCTCAAGAAAAAGAAAAGAAAAAAGAGATTGGTCATGGACATATAGGCAAACACGAAAACGTCTTTATCTATGTGCCTTTTTTGGCTGCCTGCAATTAATTTTTTAGTTCACCTGTTTTTGCGTACGGTTACTACTCCGATGTAGTAGTATTGAATTTACCTTTGAAAAGTGGCGACCTATTTTTGTCGGCTTCCTTACTATTAGACAAAAGGAAGCTTCCAAAGCTTAAGTTTACTCATTAATTTAGGCTTACACAGATTTATTTTTAATCCAGAAAAGTTTTAACTTCACACGATTCTCTTGATTGCTTTTATTTTTCTCAGGACTTTTGTGTAAGTGTATGTTTTACTATTACTCAATAAATATTCTTGCAACATATATGACCAGGAAAGTGATTTCTCCTTTTATACATTTTCTTCATTGGGATTATTTTGTGGTGCCTTAGATTCGCTTTATTATTCCATATAAAAGAAAAATGTGACTCTGTGTACAATTAAAAAGTGCTTATAGGGTGTTCTAGCATTTAATATGTCGTTTCCATTTATGTCGCTATCTTTTGCGGGCAACTTAATGTATCTATGAAGTGGAAGATTAAAAAATGTGGCCTTCAATAGAGAATTAGGAAACTGATGAGATTAAAAGTTTGCGCTTCTAATTGTTGGCTTGTATTGTATGTTTTCACCATTGCTGTATGGTAATCTTTGTGAATAGTTGTTGGCTTCTCACTCTGACGATCTTGTATGCTTCTGTAGTGAATGTTTGCTACACAACTGCTGAGGATTCTCCAAACTGCTCCTAGTGATGTGAAGTGTGACACCTGGTATAGTTTCCATCTCTCAACTAATTAATTTCAAAACGTAATTAGCATGTTACCTGCTGCATCTCTCCTTTTCTCATGCTACACCATATCATTTCAAGCATTTGTACTTGGTTTTTGACTTGCCTTGCCTGCTATGAGGATCTTAATCAATCTCAATGTAAAAACAGTGTCTGTGACTCAGCTGCACAAGACATGATCATGAAGGAAAATCAGAACAGCCCTATAAAGTTGGGGAGGGACTCCGATCCCCTGGTTGTTGGACTTGGAAGTAAAGAGACATATCGGTTAAATGGTCTTAAAACTGACACCCATCCTTCACCTTTTGAGGAGGTGCATTGGAACCCTAAGTTCAACAACAATCATAACAGAAACGGTGACCTTGAACCAGAGAATGATTGTGCTGTGGCGGGTGAAGAGTTTGAGCATTGTAACGAAAATGAATCAAGTGATCGTATGTCCCCTTATGTAGCTGCTCCTTCAGACTTGTACGGCAGAGATGGAAATTGGTATACAGATAAAAATGTGTTGGAATGTCAGAGGCCTGAATTAATAGTTTGTTATAAGGAAATCAATTATCATGTCGTGAAGGATATATGTGTCGATGAGGGAATGCTTGCAAACAGAAAAATTCTGATTGATAACAGTGAGGATGATCAGTCTGGCATTTCTTTTCCTCATCCTGCGAATGATCCTCCTAACCATCGAAAGGCTACTGGAGGTGTCGGTGGCGAAGTTCTCGCATCACTGGATGATACAGAGTCTGCTGTAGTTGATCAGCAGGGAAGCAGAAACGAAAGCAATGGGATATTAGTTGAGCCAAAATTGCCATCAGAAATATCTTCTTACAATGATACTGCCACAGGTTGTAATCTGGAGGAGCTGATACAGAGTGATGGAATGAACTCCATAGCAACTAGCAAGACTGCAACAGATGAGGGATCTTTTGTAGATAAGAGTCTTCCAATTCAAGAATTTGGCACGCGTAGTTTCCTCAGGTCTTTCCTGAGTGCTTTTGATGCTGAGGGAAATGAAATCCAACCGCTGCCAGATCAGGTTTGTTGTTGCTAAGTGTGATGATAGATGCTTTGAGTTTCCTTTAGTTTAGTTGGTGTAAATGTAGCTAATCTAGAATGACATTTTGTGGGCATGCAGAAGCAGTTATATTCAGGAAAAGCAAAGGAAGATGTGCAAGCAAGCAGCTTAAAGTACAACAGTGAGGTGCAAAGAAGAAGCATAACATTCAATTTCAACTCCTTGGCAGGTGCTGCTGTTGAGGAACATTCCCTTGACTCGATCGACCAAAAGAGTGCAGAATCCGACCAACCTCTCAAAGATGACGCCTTTCCAAATGATTTTTCAATTCAGAATTGTAGAAGCAACGAGAATGAAGCAGCTGTTAGCTTACGGAGATATGATCCAGGGGAGTCGAGCTTTTCTGCAGACAGTTTCATAACGCACTCGGGGCCAATAGCATTTTCTGGAAACGTATCCCTTCGCTCAGATGGCAGTGCAACCAGTGGCAGATCTTTCGCTTTCCCAGTGTAAGTCGTCTCCCCCTGTGTTGCAATGTTAGGCTATTTCTTAGCCCTAGTTACTGATAATTCATCTGTTTTTTGGGGCAGATTGCAATCTGAATGGAATTGCAGTCCAGTGAGAATGACGGAAGCGGATCGGAGGCGTTTCCGGAAACACAGGGGTTGGAGATCAGGCCTTCTCTGTTGCAGATTCTAAAGGGCTTTTAACTACATGTTAGGTTTTTAGGTGCTGATATATCACTGCGAATATTAAATTTAATTATTGCTATTGTAATGATCACCCATGCTGAGTTTGAATCCAAACTCGTAATGTTTTCACTCACATATTTTCTACTGTTTCTAAAATACCACATGCATGATCATTTATGTTGAAGTATTTTATGTAAATGAGTACAAATTTCCTTTTACAATCCCTCTTGAATGAATAGTAGTCTTGTAACTATATACATAGGTCACCCTAGCCTACGATATAGGCTTTAGGAGGATTAGAAAGAAGTACTAGTATATGATCAGATAAAAATAAGAAGCGATTAAATCCAATATTCTTGTCAGCACCAGAATCTGGATTAAATTTAGGGAGTTCAGATTCTTCTAAAAGGAACATTAATCAAACATTCTTTAGATAATATTAGCATATATATTTGAAGTTGTTTCACATATTAAAGTGGCTGATTTGTCGGAATACGGTAGGCCTGCATGTGGTCCTAACATGGTAGGTGTGAAAAGGGAAAAGGAAAAAAATTTAACCCAAATGGTGCGAAGTTCCCTAAAAAGGGAAGTATAAAATATTAGTTTATGTGTCTACTTATTTTGGAACTCTGAGTTTTGTGCTTCGTGTATGTTCTTCACTTGTTGTGCCATTGATCTCCTTTTTCTACTCTGTGTCTCCCTTTCTACTTTTTTATAAATCTCAAGTTTGACATCGCAAAAGAGAAAGTGAGAGAGCTAAGTTAGTTGTTGCTATGGAAGTGTCGAATCTCGTGACTGCATTGTGTGTAGCTGTCTCATTTGTGTTGGCATCCTGCACTTCAGATCAAGTAAATGTGCAAGAATATGGTAATATTCTTTACATTTGTATGTTTGGCCAAAAGCTTCATCATCTTCTTTCTTAATTAAGGAAATTCTGCAGGTCAGCAACCTCACTTATCTCTGCCTTCACTACCAAGGAAACTCAAACTCCTACAAGTGGCACCAGATGTATGTTCAATCATATATTTGCATTTCCCTCTGTGTGTGTGTGTGAGTTTTCTATAAGGTAAGGTAGTCACATATTTGTCTTGCTTTGATCAGAGTTCAGCTTACAAAGATATTATGCTGCAGAAGAAGCTGTTGGAAGGTACACCATTTTTTCAGTTTCTACTTTTTAAAAAAAAGGCAAAAGAAGATGTTAAAGTGCCTTTTAACTCAAACTAACACATGCAAAGTATGTAATTTTCCTTGTTGCTTCTGTTTCGTGACATAATCTGTATGATCATCCACTATACTCTTAAATCCTCCCACTTGTTTATTTCATGCAATGAGCTTGAAACATCGACGTGATGTTGTCCCATATTGTCTCTTGTTGCATATGCATCAATATATATAAGGAGTATTGATGTAACAAAATAAAAGATGAGACAGGTCTTATAATTGAAGTTTCAAATTGGTGAAGTTATTTGAGCATCTAGAAGATGCAAGTACGCAACATTAATATTAATTAGATTTACAGGTGACAAAAAGATTGGGAAGGAAGAGGATGTGATGACAGCAAAAAGAGGGACATGGAGAGAATGGGTAGAAAGCCCCAACAAATCAGAATACTTCACAATGGATTATTCTTGGGTTAGAAGACGACGCCCCATACACAACCACCAAATTCCAATCGTCCCATAGAACATATTTGGATTTTAATTATTTATGTTAAGCCACTTAGTAGTAGTCAATGTCTAGGAAGTATATGTAAGTTTTGAATACTTAAATTTTATGTCTAATTAATTAGGGAAGAAAATGAGGAATGTGCCTTGTCTGGGATAGATTTTGTGGCCGACACTTTTCCAGCAAAGGGCCCCTTACTTTTTGTAGCCAAGTTTCTAAGCCAAATTTTCACTTTATTCCATGTACAAATTTTGGTTGTTTCTCTTTGGTTTTCAATGCAGTCTATATCTTGAAATCTCTCCAGAAAGCATTACTTATAGCACCTCAAGAATACTTGTTATTAATTAATTCAAATTATATAATACTGGGATTTTATGGTCTTCATTAACATTATATATAGAAGTGTGAACAACTATCCCATGAAGAAAAATGTCTAACTGTATAAGAAAAATGCCCTTTTTCATGAATTAAGTGATTTCATGTATATCTGAAAGATAATAGTAGTAATTTATCAATACTTTCTATCAGTCTTAATAAACGATTGCAAATATTTATGTAGTATCACCACAGTGAGATAACGACTAACGTGCCGTGCCGTACACTTTGGTCTAGGGATGCTTTTCCAAGATTCAAGTGCACATTTTGGACAAATAAAATCCGATAATATAAATAAATGCATGCCACTTCTATATAATATTGCATATTTAGATTTCCTAATCAAAGAATAATTATATAGAGAGAGATTCGAGAAATGGGTCCAGTTGTCATGATTCGGATTCCAATCCAATATTGTTTTCATCACTCATTATAATGAACAAATCAAGATCTATGGTTACAATTATATAAGTAAATAGACTAGCCGGTAACCCGTCGAAATTCGACGGAAAATGACTGGCGTTATATTGATAAACGAAAAATTAAGAAATTACTAAAATAATAGATTTCATACGTATGTATTTACTAATTATCAGCATCTTTTTTTATATTGAAAAAAAAATATTTCATCATTATTTGAAGCACAGAAATCATACTTCTAAGAGAATATTTTTTAGTTGTTAAACCCTTCATATTTAAAGCTATGCTAGGAAAACTATCAAATTTAATATACTTCATCATCGACGTGTCTAATACTCCCCCTGTCCTCTTATCCTCTTCCTTTCAAGCCACTCAAAAATTTGAACTAAATTTACTATGTGCTGCTCTTGCATTGTTTTCAAATTACCTTTCTCTCTAATTAACCATTTAATCTAAATTGCCAAACATTTTTATTGGTGTTCTAGAATATTAACAAACATGATTTAATTAATATCGTCATATTCCGAATTTCATCATATCCAACATTAAATAACTGAATGAAAGATGCCCCTCAAAGATTGCATAGAGATTCTGAAAAATCCATCAAAGATTAATGACATATAGCTAAA
>JAYJMF010000021.1:2964203-2983478 GCA_036873715.1 Salvia sclarea | reverse complement strand
TTTAGTGACACTGTGACATTGAGGGCACTACACCAACTCCCTGAGGATCGACCCTTTATACTTATCGCTGGCTACGCTTGTGGTGGGCACAAAGGTTATAAATTTATTTTGAACGCGAAACGACAGCGTGTCAGTGAGCAGTCGAGAGTGATACCACGTACGACGATCTAATCGTGAGATTCAATGAAGTGACAAAAGAACTTGAGGCTGAACGAAAAGGGAAGATGGTGGCAAATGTTGTTGATAGTCTGCCGCCCATTGAGGAAGTAAACTTTGTGCATGGGGGTGACCACCCTCAGTATCACCAAGGTTACAACAAGGGGGGACAAGGATTCAACAACAAGAGTCACCCTAATCTCTCCTATGGGAATCCCAATAATGCACTCCAGCCTCCAGCAGGGTTCAACGTACAGAATGGAGTGATTGAATCCCCGAAGTACATCACTGTGGAAGATTTGGCGCAACAGACAGTAGGCCAAAACAACAAGGTTCAGCACCATAGATACGAATATGTCTGCTTTTTCTAAACAGCTGAAGATGATTGAGATGCAACTCAGTCAAATTGCCTCGAGTCAAGCTGGGTACACAAGCCGGGACAATTCCCAAGTAGCACCGAACAAAATTCGAAGAACTCTCACAATGCCATTAGCTTGAGAAGTGGTACGAGCTATGTGAACCACACGGAGAGAGAAGAGGAGTTGGAGAAGGCCAAAATAGGAGAAGTTGAGCTTGAAGATGTGCCCGAAGAAGATTGCAGCAAAGAGGTTGAGAATTCTAAGAAAAACTCTCCTCCCTTGCCAGCCTCGCTTTGCCCCAAGCGAGGTGAGCAAGCGAGGGAACCCGAAGAAATCCAAAACATGCCTCACTTGGCATCCTCGCTTGGGTGCAACTGAGGTCTCCTCCGCCTTGAAAAAATGCCTAGATGTCCGTGTCGTTCGTCCCCAAGGCCCCGTACCCTTATGAACTTATGAAGTCCAAGAAAGAAGAGAAGTACAAGAAATTCACTAAGCTGTTTAAGAAGGTTCGGAGTAACATACCTCTCCATGATGCTATCAGAGACATGTCGGGCTACATGAAATTCTTGAAGGATGTTGTGTCTAACAAGAAGAAGATTGGGAGGTTCGAGACAATCACTCTCACAAAGAAGTGTAGCGCTGTTTTGCAAAGAAAGCTACCACAGAAGAAGAAGGATCCTAGGAGCTTTAATATCACTTGCATGATTGGAGATCATTCGTTTACCAAGGTCTTGCTCGATCTTGGAGCAAGCATTAACCTCGTGCCCCTATCAATCTATCACATACTGGAGCTCAAGAACATCAAGCCAACAGACATATCTCTTCTGATGGCTGACCGTTCAGTTACCTATCCAAAGGGGATCGTTGAGAATGTCCTTATCAGAGTGGACAAGTTTGCTTTTCCAGCTGATTTTGTGGTGCTTGACATACCTGAAGATAGAAATCAGCCACTAATCCTTGGAAGACCGTTTCTGGCTACTGGTCGAGCCTTTATCAACGTACATGATGGAGATTTGACCTTCAGGATGAATAATAAAAAGATGACCATCTCAATCTACGAGGCAATGAAGAGACTAGAAGATAAATGCCAAGAAGAATGTAACCTGATTGAAGCGGTTACAACAGTCAGTTCTGCCAAAGACGATCTAGTCGAGAACTATATTCATCCATGTAAGGCATGTGATGAGATATTTGAGTACTTGGCCAGTGCAGAAGATCTCAAGGCCCTCTCCGAAGAGTCAGTGCCTTGTCTTGATATTAACAAGCCAGTCGACGGAGGAAGCATCAAGGAGAAAAAGGAGGCAACCGCACCAAAGCATGAATTAAAGCCGTTGCCGGACCACGAATAACTTGATATCTGCCTTGATCAGAGGGGTTGCTCCTTCAGCACAATGGTTGTCACCTGGAACAGAAACTAAAACAAAATAAAAGATTAAATTAAAAACGACTTGACTTCGGACTTGACTTAGGTCTTGATCTACTCCTTGATCATTGGTTCAGAGGTTTTCATTACAAGTTCATGTCGTTGGTTATAGGTCAAGACAATGTGTGCCCCAATTGTCACGCATACACCCCAGACTTTCCCAACTTGCCCTTAATTATAGAGTGCTAAATAGAGTTTCCCTACCGCACTCCCTTGCCCAACTTGTTCACCCTAAGGAAACCTCACAAAGGGATTCAAACCTTGACATATTAGTTCTAGACAGCCCAACTGGCCAATAGCATGCTCAAGGCATACGACCACAATCACCCGCTCAAGTCGTACTATTCGAGACAAGAGATCTTGTTACCTTAATCCGATTATTACTTGTAACCTAATCTTGTTCACGATGCTATTTGCAACTAACACAATGACTTCGATTAAATTCTATAGATTCCTTGACCTAGAGCTTTGGGAACACAAACATATAACTATGAGTTCATTTAGACCTCTCAAGAAATATAGATCTCGACTTAAATCAATTCACCAAGCCAAGTATATAAAATTACCTAGGCATAAATAAAAGGAACGAAAGACAAAGGTAAAAGAAAACCATACTTGAATTAAACGAGAAACAAAAGCGATCCATGGTGGAAACCAACTTCCACCATAGCAAATAAATACATCCTAAACTACAAGGTTGCCCGAAGGCTCGTTTCTTCCTTCCTAGACTCTCATAATAATATTGAAACTAAAACATAAAATAAAGGTAGTGTTGGTCGAGCTGCTCCTGTCTCTGGCACCTTCCCGGCGCACCGCCTGTTGCACACCCTGACGAACACCCAGACGCACACCCTGACTGCTGCTGCTGCCAAGCACCTTATATAGAGTTGAGTGGGCCTTGGGCTTGGCCCATGCGTCTTGGATGGCTGCTAGGGTTCCAAGGGATTATTTCCTTCATTGTAGATCTCAGCATATCTTCATCCCTTCCCTCAATTAGGCCAAAGTCATGCATATCAATCAATTAAGGAAGAAGAGATTCTTTCCTTATTTCTCGCTGTTGTCAGATCTGCTTCCGACTCGATTGCCGACTTGATCACTCTTTCCTTCTGCACATTGACTTATGTCTTGAGCAGCTAGGGTTTGCATAGAACTTTCCTTCTTTGATTGAGATCCGCCTTATCACTTTTGATCTTCAAATCTTCAGCATCAGTAGAATAAGAGAGGATAAAATCCTTTCCTTATTCGTTCCTTGTCGATAAGGATAGATCTTGCGCGCCAAGTCATCGCCGACTTGCCCTGCGTCTCAGGTAGCTCCGCTCCTTCTATTCTTCAGCTATCTTTTCCTTCAACTTGGCCATGTTATTCATCTACCTCCAGCTTGAGACGTCTAGTCCAACTTCCGTACGGTACACTGTCTTGAGCAACTCCTTGCCCAAGGTCTTGACTTTCGGGAATTTGCCTATTTCGCGGAATTTCGCCAAACTTGCCCAAGATCCGTCTCAACAACCTGCATCCTCAAAGTGTGTCCTCCCAGACACGAAAGACACCGAAACAAAGGGAAAACGACAAGAACAAGACCAAGACAAAGCTCAAAAGAGCACGACAAAACGGACCAGTCACCAACTCCTTAGTCGGGCAATGCGTCAATTCACCACGTTTCAAGCGGGCGGCTCCCAACCGGCGATCAACTTGGGGGACGATATGGATACTATGGAAATCGAGCCGGAGGCTACGGAGATCCCGCCAAGGGGAAGGCGCAGCCGCGGCCGCGGGGGGCGAAGAGGTGGTCAGCGCGCCGGCCTCAGGTCGGGCTCCTCCAGTGACACCACTCCCAAACGTCCCTACTTGAGGGAGGAGACCGATACGTTGGTGAGATGCTGGATCGACGTATGTGAGAACCCCGTTGTGTCCAACAATCAGGAAACGGCTGCTATGTGGGGGCGCATCACCGAGCGCTACAACCACATCATGCCGCAAGGTACACAAGAGCGTACCAGCGAGATGCTGAGCAATCATTGAAAGCGTGTGCATCCAGAGATTAAGAACTTCCAGGCATACTTCGTCCAAGCGGAGAGCGTCATGGGGAGTGGCGCAGGAGGCCAAGATGTCCTGACGAAGGCCTTGGCGCAATTTTATCAACTGAGGGGTTTTCCCTTCAAGCACCAATCTACGTGGCTTATTGTGAGGAACACGCAAAAGTTCCTGCAAGCCACAAGGACCGAAGATGCTGTAAGAAGGTGCAAAAATACCGTCGACGAAAATTGGTCGGAAAGCCCAACAAGTCAACCATCGGCTCCAGAGAACACTGACACCGATGACAATCCTCCTTTTGAGGAGACCTACGGCGGCGGGTCGTTCAGGGCGCGCCCTCAAGGTACCCAATCGGCATTGAGAGGCAGGAGGAGGGGTAAGGCTCCCGCCGGCGAGGGCACCTCAGCTTCACTCACCCAAAAGCGCGATGAGTTAGCCAAGATTTCTCAAACCTTCGAATTGGCTGAGGTTTACGAATATTTCACTAAGGACACGACTAATATGATGTCTTCGCAGTTGAAAGGCCATTTGAAGTTCTTAGAGTTCCTCCGGACGAAGTACGACATGCGTCGGTCCTCCGACCCCACTGACGACAATACTGACGAGTTGGTTTCTTTTTTAATTATTATTCAATAAATTGTATTATTGTTTTCCAACTATTCAATACAATTTATATATTTTAATTAATTAATTGCATAATTTTAATTTATTTTAAGTTAATAAAATAAAATAAATAAATAAATATAAAAGTCCTCCAATATGGAGGGCTTTAATGCAGAGCCCGCGGACTCTGCAACATTTTAATAAAATATTAATATTTTTTTGCCAAAGCCCTCCATATTGGATGGCTTGGCTGCAGTCACCCTAAGAGAGATATTTTACCAAGCCGAAAACATGAGCTAAATTTCTAGGGAAAATATAGGTTTTAGTAATTACTCCACTTATTTGATATACAAAATTGAACTATACTATATGATATACTCCATGTTAACGGTATAATTACTTCAGTGATGTTTATAAAAGGATGATGATAAAACATGCATCAAGCTCTACTTAATCGTATCGACAATTCCCACATGATGAACTATATATGGGGGTAAAATTACAACATTAATTAAAATCCGTCTATATCAAACTACCAACTATTCATTTTGAAAAGGTTTGAAATAGTAACCACTACGATTATTTATATATATATCATGCCACCAATTATGTTATTCAACAAAACAAAATTTTTGCTTTTAGTAGAATGCCTAGGTTTGAAATAGTAACCACTACGATTATTTATATAGATAATGCTTAAATCTCCTAAAAGCCTTCTATTCGTGTTTTCATATTCATTCAGAGAACTTGCATAATAAAATCTAAAACTATCAAAGTGGTCGAACTAGGCCGAACTCATCGAAGTGGAAGATAAAAATGTATTGAGCCAATATATATTATCAGTCCAATTCAAATCCAAAAGTTATATGTATACAAGCCAATGCTCCTCGAACATAGTCAATCCGACCCAAAACATTTGAGACAAAAAAATTGTGTGGTTATGCACGACCAATCTGATTGAATCAAAACGCTTTTGATGGTTACATGAAATGTAACGCCCCTTAATGATTGTAAATTTTTTAAAAGAGAAAAAAATAAATAAAATCTACTACTTTAGGCTATTGTACAAGTTGCTAGTTGAAGTACCCGAAATTGTTTACTTTTTGCCCCCTGGAGTTTTTCAAGTCAACGACAATTCTAAATCGCTGAAGCACAAATTGCATGGCATTGTTGTAATTAAATACACAACCATGGTTAAGCTAATCTTTTCACAACCAATTAAAAACTAATATGCGACCTCTACAGATCTAGTCTTTTCCAGCAATAAAGAATAAAAAAAAAAAAAGAAAAACTTAAATAAAAGGCAGCGGCCCTGCTCCAGAAAGTTAATCCAATCAAGAAATAAAACGAAGAAATCGGTTTTACCGATACTCTATGATTCTACGAATGTAAATTTGATTATATTTTGCTGAAAAAAATTAAAAATTAAATCAATCCTCAAAATATCTGGATATGCTTTTTCTTCGATCGTTGAAATCCATTGATTTGGAGCAAGAATCCTACCCGCAGTATGAAGATTTCGTTGTTCTTCCGTTTTTCGCGCTGTTCTTCCCTACTATCCGGTTTTTGCTTGACAGATTTGTTTTTCAGGTAGCTTAGTTACTATGTTGTTTCTTATGATTTGAGTTCCTTGATTTCGGCTCTGAAAGGACGCGATGTGTTTTTCTGGTATTTTTAAGTGGTTCGATTGGTTTTCGTACAATGGATTTGTGTTGGTTTGACCGTTGATTGCGCTTTTTTATTTGATTGAAGCTGATGTGAGCTTTCAACTATCGTTTAAATGTTGGCTAGCTTATGGTCTATGCTAATCATTAGATGCTGCATTTGAAATGCGCTGCTCCAGCCGTAGGTTTAGTTATTGATTGTTGTGCGCATGACGTAGAGATTTCGCGATTTGTTGAATTTCTAGGTATTAGGACTGATTTTTGCTAGCACGAAATGTTGAGGGAAAATTTTGGGAGTAAAAATGTGGTGCATTTGATAGTGAAATATTTTTTTGGATGAATTGTGTTTAAATTGTTTCCCAGTATTTGAAAATGAAGTTTTATTTGCTATTGGTTATTGTTGTTAGGTTAGATATGCTGGTTTGCTTAAACCATCTCTTAATTTCCTCCTGGGTAAATAAGTGTCTCTAACTAGATTCAAGTGATACCCTGTTATACCCTGCTGATTCATCCTCACTTATCTGTTTCATCATTTTGTATCTTTCATTTTCAAACTACTCCATATTTAGTTCTCCTTTTTCATTTGGTTTACCAGTACCTGGATCACCACTTGGCACATTTTAGTAAAATTTCCTGTTTCAATTTGCAGCTGCTGTTCTTTAAATTTCGCTGAAACTGATACACGTGTTCAACGCTATTTGCTGTTGATCCTTAAGATTTCTTCTGAACACTTTTGACTAGCTTGAAGTGAACTTGCTTTTGAATTGAATCACTGTACCATTTGACATTCATAAAGACAAACATAGCATACTTCCAGAGGCCCAATATTTAGAATTTTGTGCTCAATGAAATCTCTGGAATTTTGAAAACACGTTATATTCTGCCGCTTTGGTGTTATCCGGACTTATATGATTGAAATCATTTTCATGGATAGAGTATTCTTTGTGGCAGAACTTTTTTATGTCCGTGGAAAAAGACTTTTAAGTTTTTTTGTTTCTGCATGCAGTGTCATGCTATTAATTTTGAAATTAAGTCGTACATGTGTCTCATTGATCTTTCACCGTTTCTCATGCATCAAAGATCTTAATTCCCCATGTTGTCATGCTTATATACTGACTCATTGAAAATAACAACTGAACTAAAATTACCTAATATTCAGCTACCTTTTATTTTGGATTTAAATATAATTAATTACATGTGTGGTCTTTTAGTTATCCACTGTTGATAAAGAGGCTACCTCTCTTTTCATAATTACCTTCCTTTACATTGCTTATTTTGTGATTGTATAATCTAAAATGATTTTGATCCTTGAGAACTATGAGTTAAACCTTGGAGATCAATCTCATTTCTTGGCGCATGTTTACTCAATTTTAGTCTGGATTTATGTCTTGCAGAAACTTGGAATGCGATTAATATATGGAAAGGGAAGGGACGTGGTTGAAAATGAGACGAATGAGCAGAAAAGAAAGATAGCAAAGTTCAAGGAGTCAGCATGGAAATGCATTTATTATCTTTCTGCTGAGATTTTAGCACTTGCCGTGACATATAACGAGCCTTGGTTTAAAGAGACAAGATATTTTTGGGTAGGACCTGGAGACCAAGTCTGGCCTGACCAAACATATAAGTAAGGTTCCTTTCTCTATCTCTTCTTCTTTTTATTTATTTTTAATTTTTTAGTTTTTCACTTCACCAATTACCATAAAATATTGACCACCTATAGGAGTTGCTTTACCTGTTTGGGTCTATCTTTTCTGTGCAGTCTCTGTTAGATGTCATGATATGGTTGTTTAAATTTTGAATATATATATTGTTTGCTTGGATTTCAACTTAAAAGTATTTGTAGACATTTATGAGATCATGTGGTTGATGGACTGGTCTAATATCCAGGCTGAAACTGAAGGGGCTGTATATGTATGTTGGTGGATTCTATACATACTCCATATTCGCTCTGATATTTTGGGAAACTAGGCGCTCTGACTTTGGGGTCTCTATGGGCCATCATGTTGCAACTTTTATTCTGATCGTGTTGTCTTACATATTCAGGTATGCTTCTAAAGTGTCCGGAGTTTGCTATTACCTATTTTTGTCTTCTTTCTATGTATGCGCAAATAGTTTATAGAGAGGAGAGGATACCAGTTTGATCTCAATGGTTTTTTGTTTGAGCTCAATATTAACATATACTATTAGGCATCAGATTTGAGGACTGTCACAATATGGAACTAAAACTGTAGGATTCTGCTTCTATACATACTTCATTTGTCCTTGTTTCTGGTTGTTGCAGATTTGCACGAGCAGGTTCCGTTGTTTTAGCTCTTCATGATGCTAGTGATGTATTTCTTGAAGTAGGGAAGATGTCTAAGTACAGTGGCGCAGAAGCACTGGCTAGCTTCTCATTTGTTCTTTTTGTGATTTCCTGGGTGATTCTTCGTCTGATATACTATCCATTCTGGATACTCTGGAGCACAAGGTTAGTTTTTAAATTTTCTTTGTTCTTCTGCCTGTCTATTTCTAAGATTCGTTAGGTTATTGAATTTTCTTTGATAAATTCTGTTGCTATAGAAGCATATGTTGCTTCTCGGCTAAACGTTGTTTGTTTGTGCATAGGTAGTAATAAATGTCACATGAAATTTATGGATTTTGCTCATTCTCTTTCCCTTAAGTGTGCAAAATGGAACTTATCAATTAGCAGAACTCTTTTAACATCAAGGATATGCGTTTCTGCAAAATGCATGTCATCACACTGTTCCTGAACTACTACACTTTTAATACCATTACCAGTAGCAGTGCATTTTTAGTAGTTTACTTTAAAGTAGCAAATCATCATTTTTTTTCTACTTTTTTACCTTTTGTTTTATACATCAACATCTGCTACAAGGCATTGTTGTTGCTGGCTTAGATAAGTATAAGAATATCATAAGCAATTTTGTTGCCTTTATGTCCTTTTATAATTTCTATCTTAATCTTACTGTGCAGCTATGAAGTTATCCAGACACTGGACAAGGATAAACACAAAGTCGAGGGACCAATCTATTACTACCTTTTCAATTCCCTTCTTTTTTCTTTGCTTGTTCTTCATATCTACTGGTGGGTGTTGATGTACCGGATGCTTGTCAAGCAAATCCAAGAAAGAGGTCGTGTCAGTGAAGACGTTAGGTCTGGTAAGTGAAAAGTGAAAACCAGTTGTCAATTTCATGCATAGAGCTTGCAAGTTGCAGCTGATAAAATTTTTAAGTTCCAGCATATTGATGGTGAAAAAAATATATAAGAGCCCAGATTGCATGTTGATACAACATTTAACTTGCAATTTTGCATCCCCTTTCTGTGATGTGCCATGCATAAGGGCCCCGGAAGTTGATAATATGAAGATTAATCTTAACCTGAAGCTGGTATGCAAATATATCAACATTATACTACAATTCCAACTGTTGACTGCTTAAGTGTTACTTACATGTGTTAGATTTAACATCAGATTGGTTCCTTGGTCCTTCAGTAAATAAATTAGAAAGTCATAATTCGTTTTAGGAGAGGCCTGTCAGGCATTATATATAGTCATCGGGAATGCTTAATCGCGAAGCTTAGGCATACAGCATACTGCAAGTCTGCTGCTTCTAAAATATAACTATTGTTCTTCTTCAGTTCTTAGTTGAAATCTGAGTCTCTTTCCACTCCTTTCCCAAACAATGGAGACCTGCATTGATTGGAGTAATCAGAGAGAACGCACAAAGTTGTAGCTTTTGTTATAACCGTATCCCTTGTTTCATCTGCAGATTCTGAAGATGAAGATCCACATGAAGATTGATAAAACAAATCTAGTCACTGCCCGAGTCACATGATTGTACATGGTAAGTCACAAGACTGTTGATGTTGCCAGAGAGCAAGATACATCCTTTGAATAGGCATATGATAGTATACAGCTACTACATCTGTTACATTATTACTAGTATGTTTGCTTGAAAAACATAAGGTCACTCTGGTTCTTAATATGGGATTTCTCATCGTCACAGATTCAAGAGCAGCCTACGTTCACCGAAAAAGTTTCTTGACTTTGTAATGACCAGAAGATTTCTTTCAATAAAAAAAATCCTTGCACCGACTGAAGATTAATTAAAAAACGGCCCTTGTTGAAGTGGTAAGCTCCCTGATTCTTCATTTCAAATTCACTTGATTCGCTATATTAGAACAGTGCCATTGCCTCAGGAAAAAAGAAAAAAAAAAATCCGCTATTGACTATTCGCAATGGAATTGTACCAGGATTTCGACATTTTAGTCAGTCAATCTTGAAACTAGTACTGCAAATTATGCAGCACACAACTCTTTGTACAATCTTTTTCCCCCAGTTTTCATTAAATTAAAGTCCGTTTACTTGTTTCTTTGACAATATTATTATGAAGGATACGCTTTTTAATTCATTCTAAGGGATGTGTGTGTTTTCTCCTTTTCTTTTTGAGTTGGTTTTCTCGTAAGCTTGGTGCTGCTAAAGAAGCTCTGAATTATATTTGAAGATTGTGCAGAAGTTGCTTAATATTTGAAATAAGTAATAAAAGTTGAAAAGGTAGCTTTAATGAATCATAATAAATTCAAGTCTTTTATTTATTTTCTTGCATTTGTAGAGGCAATAATTTCCTCATTCTCAGGTTGGTGAGATCAGATCAATTAACTACATTGATGATACACGCAGATTCGAAATATTGATAAACTTGCAAAAATATTGCCGATTCTGTTTGGTTCCTAAAAAGGACATTCTATATTTGGCATCGCCACCCAAATCTGACTCATTGATGTAGTTATATTCGATCTAGTCTACTCTGCAATATTAACACGAAATAAAAATATCATCTCTAACTACCCATTGAACGGGACAGGAAAGAAGAAAGACTAAAGCAGAGAGCCTCTGTTTTCTTCGTCTATTTTGACCACTATCATATTTGTATTACAAAGCTGCTACTTCAAATCCTTATATACATTCCAACATTTGGCATCCGATACCTCAAACCTACACTATACATGCTAATCATTTTCAAGTTCATGAATGTAGTAGTATATCAAGCACAAACACCATCCAAATGCAGGTCACATGCGCAATTCCCAAAACAAATCCAAACATAGTTTTATTCAATTTAAACATAAATTGTCCAAATATTATTGCTTCCAAGCAAATTCGAACATATTCCAGTAATAACACTTGCCTTATCTCCAACACTCTTCTTTATGTATGGATAACAACGTCCTCATCAAGTGCAGCTACAACAAGGATACCATTTGACATAAGCCGAACAATTCACTAAATCATTATGGCTTGTCCAATCATTGTACTTTACATATGAGTATTGAAACTAATTTCATAGCATCTAACTTTCACATTTTTCTTAATTTTTATGCTTCTCTCAATTATCGGTTCACGTGTTATGAGTTGAACACGCTTTCTCCTTCAAATAAATGATTAGATCATGAAAATAAGTTCTTATTGCATAATGGTTCCACAGGTTAGGAATACGTCACTACAAAAACCTAATGGGCACCCGCAACAATTTGGGATTTGTCGTCGTGTACTAAAATAATTAACTAGTACTGTTCTGTTCTTGTTTTACCAAAATTGGAACTTTCAACTAGTGTTGTGTTGCATGTCAAAGTCACTAGAATTCTACTACTCATTGATTTTCAGTATTTCGGTCTATTCTCTGAAAGTGGCAAGTGAACATAATCATTGAAAATATGAAAAAAAGTTGAACTTTGCGAGGATACATTTATATTTCAATACAAGGCTAGAATTTGCTACAAATTAATCCAAAACATAGCGCCCTCTCTGTGCTAACAAACTGTAAATAAAACGACAAACATCTAAATTAACTTGTCTTCTTTATTTGACAGTCAAAGGGGGGATCTCAGTTTAACTTTTACGAGCTCATATTGCTCCGTATATAACGGATATAATTGTTTTAAATGCCATCAAATACTAAAGCCCTCTCTGGTTTTAGTTTATGCACGAGTTGAGCTACGTGAAATCCATGTTGATATTCTAATTATTAGAGTTTTAATTGAATTAGTTATTACTCCTATTTAATAAATTTAATTTACTTCACATTTAACCCTCTAATTGCTCATAATTACCATCAACTAAGGGTTGCAGACCTCCGAATCCGACCTTTTGTCTCTACAAAATTACAGTTGTAGAATTCAAGATTGCAAATCGCAGAATTAATTTAAAGCCCATAGTAATAAATTCCTTCAAACTACTTGAGTGGGTTGGCCATGCCCATGTAATTTATTTGAATTTCATATCTTGCATAATAAACCTTTCTCCAAGTGAATTTATGATTTGGAAAATTCTCCAAAGATAAGTATTACTAGTACTTTTTTAAACAAGATTTTCTATCCGTGTGGTGTATCAATTAAAAATAAAATAAAATATCATTGTCATCCTTGTAAAAGAATATATTATTTAAGGGAAATAAAAGATATAATAAATGTTGATAAGTGCAAGATAGCATTAATATCGATCTCGAATCATACGATTTTATTGCACCAATGAGGCAATATATATTTCACGAGGTTGGAATAAAGCATAAAAAAGAAGCTAAAAAAAGAAATTACCAATTTCAACACAAGTATAAATACGAAGTAATCGAGCCCTTCAATCACTCTGCGTTGAGTTCTGCCCTCGATTCAATTCAGTCGTGGCGTTTTCTCAAGAATTCTCAATTCCCCAAAAATCACAAGAATTTCTTTTAAAATAGAATAGAAAAAATCTCACCGTCTTTCTAAAGCAAACTGGCAACCTCGCCTTGAAAAAAAAAGAAAGAAGAGAGAGTAGACACACATAACAACAGCAGAAATCCAACAAAATGCACACGTACTCAATATTGCACCATTCGATTAATGAGTGAATGCCCAAAAAAGTTTCTACGCTTTTCTATTCTTTTTTTAATTTTTGGCCGAACCCCACTTGTAACTGCAAACACAGAATCAGAACAGGAGGTCAGTGTTATTTGAATGTTCTATATTTTTTATTTATTTATGTTTATCTCAAATATATATATCCTCATATCTGTTCCGTTTGATCTTCGCCGTATTTAAGGGAACTGGGATTTTTGTGTGTGTTTTTTGTTGCAGGAAGTAGGTTTATTGGGTTAGTTCGACTTTGCAGATCCAAAAGTTGCTTATTGGCCGCAATTTTGGAAGCTTTTCTTCGCTTAGAGCTGTTTATTTGGTAACTCCTCCGAATCTGTATGTGTTGCAAATTTTATAATGCTGATCATGTTTTCATGTTGTTTGATTGGATGTTGGTTTAGTTAAAGAGCAAGGGGTTTGTAAAAGATGTGATTTTTGTGCTGCTATGGTTTAGTTGGTCATGTAATAGGGAGATTGCAACCACTTTGAAGTTTAATGGATTTGCCAGTGCATTGCCATTTGGGGGTTGAGCAGAAGTGTTTAGGGTTGCTAAAATAGTTGAATTGTTAAGCTGAATCTGCACGACTTGCCCGGATGATTTTAAGTTAGTGTGACATTGAACTTGTTAGGATATTGTCTGTATGAGATTGGTTCTGTAGCTTTTCTCCTTTGATATTACTATCCTACAGTTTCTGTTTTTGGCTACTTGTTTGGGCGTAAACTTTTAATGGTTATGGGGTATATTATGATAAATTAAAACTCACGAGAAGCTTATTTACTAGTGAATATTGTGGTTTTCTGAGATTGAAACTGTCTCCAACTCAGAATATTGAGATGGTAAGTTTATTGCTTACAATATTGTAAGAATTGCAACTCATAAAAAATGTAGCCGCAGTTGATATCTCTGAAATGATGCAATAAGTAAATATTGACATGTTTCTGTCCTTATATTGCCTACATTCGAACTAACTTATGCTATTCTTTTTTGATTATGCACTTTCATGCTATGCTTCCTGGTTATATTGTCATCACTATAATACTCTTACTTTTCTTTTCAGAAGAAAGTATATCATCAATGGGTAAAGATACCTATACTGATGAATTGACTCATCGGAAACATGGGCTGTTGAAAGATCAAGTTCGGTTAGTTAAAAGGAAGGACTCAAACCGCTATGAGGTTGCCCCCATTCCTGACAATTTGTCTTTTGAGAAAGGTTTTTTTGCCGTAGTTCGAGCTTGCCAGTTGTTGGCACAAAAAAACGAAGGACTCATATTAATAGGAGTCGCTGGGCCATCTGGAGCTGGAAAGACTGTGTTTACAGAGAAGATACTTAACTTTATGCCAAGCATTGCTGTCATTTCAATGGACAACTACAATGATGCAAGTCGGATTATAGATGGAAACTTTGATGGTATGAAATATTAATTAATTTTACTCTTTGCTCAAAAAATGAATCTACTCACTGCCTATTCAGCTGGGCTTCTTCTTACATGTTGAGTTTGCTACTGCATTTTTCCTCTTCTTCATTGAATTGTTTTATGGAATGCTGATATCTATCTAACCTTTAAACTTTAGCATTCTTTTCAATCCCTTTTCAGTTCTAGAACTTGTGGCATATTTTGAGTATTTTCTTTGTTTTGCACAATATACCAATAAGTGATAAGTTATCAGTAGATATGTTAATTGTTTCAGATAGCATTAAATGCTCTGACAACTAATTTGGTTGTATAATACTTGTAAGCATTTCAATTTAGGGGACGTTTACTTAGACGGATTGGAATTTTGGCATCCCAAGGCCCTTGCTTATTTCTCATTTGAGATAATCTTGCTTGAGTGGGCGGGGTTGGAGAAATCCTAGCAATGGGGATAAAAATACTCAATCATATATGTTAGCAATCATTTAAAGTAAATGCTCCCTTAGGATATAGTACCACTATACTATGATAACCTATTGATGATTTTATAGGAAGGCATTTAGAGAAAAACTGTCTTCATGCACCTAAGCTATGTCTATTTGTTAGTAGCCGTGTTAAAAAAGTTTAAACAACAAGATAATATGGAATTGATATATATATATATGTGTGTGTGTGTGTGTGTGTGTGTCATATTGTCTTCTTCAGATACTATCATGATTTGTTTTTCAAGCTTTTACATGTGTGTTTATGTACTTATTTTTTACTCTCTGTATATACCAGATTGATACCCTGGAGTCACTAGTACTAGACCATGAACTGTACTGTAGTATTTAAATTCACTATGTATGAATTGATGACATGTTCCTTTGTTTTATTAAACAACCAGATCCACGCTTGACAGACTACGACACTTTGCTGAAAAACATTCACGACCTGAAGGAAGGGAAGCCAGTTGATGTCCCAATATATGATTTCAAATCCAGCTCTCGCACGGGATACAGGTCCTCAATCTCCTATAGTTCTTATACTCAATTTAGTAAATCCTAGTTCCATGATCGCTTGCTCACTGTAATCTATTGCCTTTTGATATCGTGAAATGATGCTGTGATGACAGGACAGTTGAAGTTCCAAGCTCTCGCATTGTTATTATAGAGGGAATCTATGCTTTAAGTGAAAAACTGCGCCCTTTACTGGATCTCCGTGTGTCTGTGACTGGTGGTGTTCACTTTGATCTTGTTAAAAGAGTTTTACGAGACATTCAACGTGCTGGACAGGAACCAGAAGAAATAATACACCAAATATCTGAAACAGTGTGTATTCCTGATCCCTAACCTAGATATAACATTAAGTACCTAACATCTTTACCGGAGATTCTCAGTTACACTTCCTGTACAGGTGTATCCAATGTATAAGGCTTTTATCGAGCCCGACCTTCGCACTGCGCATATTAAAATTATCAACAAATTTAACCCATTCACAGGATTCCAGTGTCCTACTTATATACTCAAGGTAACCTTCTATTCTATGAGATCGAGCTTAAATTTGTCTAAATGAATTTAAACCCTATTAACTTTTGATTAAACTCTATGCTCACATGGTATCATATACTTGAACTGATGCTTTAGTCATAAAGGGTTTTACAATAATAGTTTCTTTTTGCTTTGGTTACCATAGATAACTGTGTGGTACATGCTTGTTTAGTCTATGAAAAATGTGACTGAGGAAGAAATCAAAGCTGTCATGTCCAAAGATCATACAGAAAGCACCGAACAGACTTATGACATATATCTTCTACCTCCCGGTGAAGATCCGGAGACCTGCCAATCTTACCTGAGGATGCGCAATAAGGATGGAAAGTATAATCTCATGTTTGAGGTCTGCCACTTAACTTTAATTGGAATTTCAAGAGTGCATGACAGACACTTTATTATGTTGCCATTGTATCCCCCCCCCCCCCCCCCACACACACACACACACATGTATATCAAAAATGCATCACACTTGACTGAGTTTGGCATGCTTTCAGTACATTGTATTTACTGCTATAGTTAGAATGATGTGTATGTCACTTTTTCCTTTTCTTTTAAACCTCGACAAATGGATGGTGGAGGTTATAATTCATAATAACCTCATTACCAATTTTTTACAGTTGGTCTAAAATGTGAACATGTTCTTCATTTTAGGAATGGGTCTCTGACTCTCCATTTGTCATATCGCCAAGAATAACATTTGAAGTTAGTGTCCGTCTCCTTGGTGGATTGATGGCTTTGGGATACACAATCGCAGCCATACTAAAAAGAAGTAGCCATGTCTTTTGTGACGAAAGGGTCTGTGTAAAGATTGATTGGCTGGAGCAGTTAAATCGTCATTATCTTCAGGTTGTGCACTTGCCTTAGTATGCTACCACCCTTCCATTCTTCTCTACTATCATTACCCACACATTTGTTTGTCTCTTCTAAGATTTTCTGTTGTTTCTTTCTATGTAGTTGGATAAAGATATATTTGATTTTTGAAACAGGTACAAGGTAGAGATCGCCTAATTGTAAAATGTGTGGCGGAACAACTGGGGTTGGATGGTACATATGTTCCAAGAACATATATCGAACAAATACAGCTGGAGAAACTTGTTAACGAAGTTATGGTATGTTTTGTCTAGCCCTTGTTGATGTCATCTTCACTATGGTAGTCCTAATTGAAAAATCCCGGCAGGCATTGCCAGATGATTTGAAAACCAAGCTGAGCTTAGACGAGGACTGCGCCTCCAGCCCAAAAGAAGCACTTTCTCGAGCCTCAGCGGAAAGGGCAGCAGCAAGAACGAAGCATCTTAGGAGGTACATTTCCAACCGAGGTTTTAAAAGCTACACATGTCATTATATTTGTTGCTGAAGATAATTTAGCTGTATATAAACAAGAGGCACAACATTCGGGTGCATTTGCCCTAATTAAATCCTAATTGTGATTAATATATCCTAACTAGTGATTAATACTTCATAAATAGGGATTAATAAACCCTAATAGGGGATTAATAAACTACGATGGTGATTGGTGATCCCTAATTTGGATGATGCACTGTACATTTGGATGCACACAGGTGTTCTCTATAAACAATTTATTTAGTAATAAAATTAGGTTATTTGCCTTGATTAATTAGTTGCCAGTCTCGGTAACTCATCAAACTGGCGGTGATATCCTTTGGCAGTGGCTTGTCGCATTCATATTCATCGAACAGGGACAAAAACCTAGGCAAAGTTAACAGAAGATTCGAGGATAGGACAGCAGACTCCCAAGCGACATTAACCAATCAGGTACTGTTCTATCCTTGTGAGCAATCCTCCACTACTTTGCTTGCATGCTAAATTATTTTACTAATTTTTTTGTGGACACGTGATAGGGAGCTGCGGCACAGCTTTCAGAACAGATTTCCACTCTAAACGACCGGATGGATGATTTCACATCTCGTGTGGAAGAGCTAAATTCCAAGTTGACTAACAAAAAACCTTCTTCTAGTTTACAAAACATCGCACAAGCTGAAGTCCCTAATGGCTCAGCTCCGACATCTTACTTCATTTCCGGTTTAGAGAATGGATCCCTAACCGGATCCATGATGCCTAACTCTTCGTCTTCGTCTCAGTTAGCAAAAGATGTGTCTTTTCTTGACGAGGTATTTCTCACATTGAAATATAAATTATGTTGACTACCAATACTAATCTAAATTCTTTGCAGCTAACGAGTATAGCACGAGGCCAACGCCAAGTTATTCTTCAGCTGGAGAGCCTCAGCAGTCTCCTGCGCGAAAATTTGGGAGAAAAATCGAATCGTGATAGAAGGCGCAACAGAGTTGAAATTACTGGTAACAATTCTAATAGATATTTCATGATTTTGGCTTCGGTGGCAGTTGGTGGTCTGGGAATATGTTTGTTCAAGGGCCTTTCTTCCCGGAATTGAATATAAACCCTAACTCTAATTCTATTCGGCATGTACATTTTAGTTTGATCATCATGTCACCCTAGTAGGTTGATCTTCATTGATTTCCCACACTGATTATTTTGCAAACACCCACCCTTCTTGTCGGGAGTATTAGACTCATTCGGAGGCGTGTTATGTCTCCTGGGTCTTGAAATTGAGTTATGTAATAATTTAAGGGTGTGGTTGAGCAAATTTTGTAGTTGTGTGGATATTTGTGGCCTTCTACATTTTCTTCTAATGGTGAAAGGGAAACTGATTCTAAATACTATGAATTGATTGTTTCTAGAAGGTACAGGTTGAATCTCATACGTAGTTTTTCTATATTATTTCTTTATTCACAAAAAGGAGACTAAGAAGAGGTACAATTAGGGATTTAGTAAATTTTAATTGTAAATTAATTAATCTTAAGTGTAAATTGATGATTTAATCGGAATATGCTTGTTAATGACACTTGTTCATTGTGGGTAGTTTTCCCTTTTCTCACCTCACCAATGGTAAAATTCCATATTGTTGCTGGAGCTCAAAAATTGGATTAATTTCATGTAACGAATGAAGAAAATAAAAAATGCCCTTTATCTGGGTGTGTCGTCAACTTCGACGTAAAATTTGCTGCTAAACACCGCTGGATATGCCATTTCAAAGTAAGTGCTGATTGAATTTGATAGTGAAATTCAACTAAACAATAAACTAGAAGTGAATAATAATAATAATAATAATAATAATAATAATAATAATAATAATAATAATAATAATAATAATAATAATAATA
>JAYJMF010000021.1:2939003-2964103 GCA_036873715.1 Salvia sclarea | reverse complement strand
AAACCGTAACCGAACCGAAAACCGAAAATTATGAATTTTTAAAACCATAACCGAACCGAATTAAAAAATAACCGAACTGAACTTATATTTCGGTTCGGTTCGGTACGGTTTTTCGGTTATTACCGATTATTGCTCACCCCTACTAGGAAGTACAGATTTGAGGGCGAAGAAGCACATATCTGAAAGGAGAGTCCCTTCAGCGCTTTTCACGTGGACTTAAGGTAGTCCAATGGTAGCTTTTTTGAAAATAAAAAGTTGAAGTTTCCAACTTCTTATTATTGGAGTTATGATGACTAGGACTTGAGTACAAAGTTAGCTCTCATGCCCATGGTGAGAAACCAACTTCTTGTATCTTATTTTTATATTTTTATTTATTTATTTCTATTTAAATAAAAACCAACTTCTTATCATTGGAGTTATGATGACTAGTAGTTGAGTACAAAGCTAGCTCCCATGCCCATGGTGAGAAACCAACTTCTTGTATCTTATTTTTATATTTTTATTTATTTATTTATTTATTTTTATTTAAATAAATTATAATATAGAAGTTATTTTTCTAGATACACAATTGTAGGATTTAATTAAGAAATTAGGAAATTATAACTTTTGATATGACATGACAAAAGTTACTTTTCTAGTATAATCATTGAAATTAGAGATGAACTCCTATACATTGATGTATATATATATATCACATTTTAAGATGTATTCCTTTCTTATCCCCATCATTCTTAATTACAATGTGATGTATATATACATTGAGGTAGAGAGTTTTTTTCTTGAAAACTATCTTTATATCATTGGATGGATGCTATTAATATTCTATTTGGAAAGTGAGCAGGAGGCAGGAGCACGTAGCAAGTTAAACCCTGAAAGGACGAAACCAACATTGTAAACACACTTCCAAGTTCCAATGTAGTCCACAACTGTTTTTTCTAGGATTTGATGACTGAACATTTTCTTTTCGAGCTCTACAGTTTTGGTTTAATTTAATTTTTGGGAATATGGGGATTGGGGTTTGGGGACAAAATAATAATTTTAATAATATCTTGATTATTATTTTAAATATAAGGCTAAAATAGCGGTACCTTTACACAATTATCTGAAAATTAGTATTCCTAAGTCTAATAATCTTCCCAATTCATCGCAGCGCCTTGTGGCCGTCGTCAACCATTTCCACCTTCCGAAAAAGCCCCAAACTAGAAAAAGGATAAGAAATTGACCAGAAAAAGCCACAAATTAGGGGGAAGGCTATTTAGCCTAAATTACTGCTGCAGCAAAAATTGATTGCGTTGCGTTGCATTCCTTTCCATTCATAAACAAGTTTCAATTTTTCTATTTTCACCGGTTTAACATTAGCAACAATGGCGTCCGCAGCAGCAGCTAAAGCGAGCCCATATTCCATTACAAACGCTAATCCGCACAAAATAGGATTTTCCCACAAATTCTCCATAAAAGTCCCCTTTTGTTTAGGCTCGCCGAGCCCAAGACTCATCGCACTTCATCCCAACAACCCGAATCTCGATTCCGTCAAAATGGATAAAAGTGTTTCCGGGTTTGGATCGGCCCCCGGAATCACGGAAACTTCGCATGTGTCTCCGTCTCCGTCTCCTTCTGCCGCCATTGATTTTCTCACATTGTGTCATCGCTTGAAGGTTTGTCCGAATTTTGTGCCATTAACCATTTGCTCATTTGCATTAGAGATTCTTCTTGTTTGTGGAATTGGTTGATGTTTTTGTTTGATTTTTGGAGAAAAAGGTTTAGTTTGTGAATCAGCTATGTCTTTGGTGGTGTATTGATCTTTTCCTGCTGAACTATGAGTCTTTTACTAGGCGCAGACTACAAATTAATCAAATGTAGAGAACATTACAGCATATTTTGATTAAGTTGCTGCTGCTAAATGAGAATCCATGGTTGATATTATAGGATCATTCCTTAAATCAGGGGCATATGTTGTTTATAAACATGAAGCATCAATGTTTATGTGGACCATTTCGATGAGAATTGTGCAGCATATTTCATGTTAAGAGTAAGCTTCTTGTGAATCAACTATTAGCATGATCACGTATAAAAGTAAGACTAGTAAAAAGGGTGAAGGTTGTTTCTTTTTGTTCTTCTTGGACTAACTTGAGTTGTAATTCCTTCCCTTACCAATAGTTTTCTTGTTGTCTTGGTGGATTATTGTGAAGTTCTTCTCTTGATATGTCAAATGATGATAGACCGGCAGACAGGTGTATGGTTTCTCTTTACCCTTAAAATCATTTTCTTGAATTCAGTCAAAATTTAATGTGGAAGCATTACTAAGAAAAATGGCATACTTTGTTACACTGCTATAATAAAGGTTGTTTTTGATCCATACGTGTAGTCTACAAAACGGAAAGGATGGCTGAATCATGGCATAAAGGGTCCTGAATCAATAGCTGATCACATGTATCGTATGTCATTGATGGCTTTGATTGCTGATGATGCTCCTGGCGTTAACAGGGAAAGGTTGTTCTTTAATAGATTTTGCTTCCACTGTGCCCCCATTGTCAATCTGTTCAGTGTTTATTCTAATGTACGATTTACCTCGTTTTGTATTAATTATGAAACAGGTGTATCAAGATAGCAATTGTTCATGACATTGCAGAAGGTATATTCTTGACCCAATTGAATTTCTGTTGCATGGTTACTAAAGCAATAATATGCTGCGAAAACATCATCGCGTTTTTTCCATTTCCCAGAAGTAAAACATTTTTGCATTTATCTCCCCCTTCCTTCCATCCCAACCTGCTTAAGACCTACAATCCTCTAGCATCATAATATATTTGTAATCACTTTTCTGATATAATAAACTTTTAGCTCTCTATATATCTTAACTTTCCTATTCTATCAACGTCTAGGCATCGAGCTACAGTTGATGTTTCCATAATTTTCTTTGAGGATAATGTCTGTAATTAGTTCACAACAGAGTTTGAGGCTGAAATTGAGCTGTTGGAACATCTTGAAGTCCCAAGTAAAGTTTTTTTATTATGCAAACTCGTCAGCAAGTTTACTGTGTGGAGAACTTTTTCCGTCTCAGTGTTTGTTATCTAAAATTCTGCCAAAAACTATGTTACATGCCTTAAGCAGAATTATCGAGTCAGAATGTCATCCAGGTTCGGTTTCAGGGTCGATGATGTTAGCTTTGTTAGTCAGTCCTTTCCTGTTTTAGGGTTTTAGTACTTTTAACACTGAAAATTACTTTTTTCATCAATTCGTTACTCTCACCACTCATTATGTTTAAGTACGTGTTTTATTCACTTTTGTAGCCATTGTTGGAGATATAACCCCATCTGATGGTGTGCCAAAGCATGAAAAGAGTAGAATGGAGCAAGAAGCGTTAGATGAAATGTGCAAGGTTCTTGGTGGAGGGATGAGAGGTTTGACTAAGCTCTAAGGCTATCATATAATTTACAGTCCATGTTTGTCTTCTGCAAGACCTGATATCATTAATCTTTTTGGGCAGCTGAAGAGATACAAGAACTATGGCAAGAGTATGAAACCAACTCATCTTTAGAGGCCAACCTCGTGAAAGATTTTGACAAAGTACGTAATGCTGCATGTGTGTGCCATCTTAAGCACTGTTTCAGATTAAAATCATTCAGTCCGGATGTTGAAATTTTTCCAGAAATTTCTGCATGCTCACTAGTATTTTTTGAAGCAGAAATATTGTAGTATACTAGTATATGATTGCAACTTAGCATAAGCACCATTTTTCACGTGGAGAAGAAAATTGAGCATTTCCTTGTTCCGCTGCCTCCTCCTTTCTTACTATTGCCGAATGCAGCTCCTTGTACGTGATGATATATTCTCATGTAAATATAGAGATAGGCGTGCTTTGTGTACTCTGGTGCTCTCTCAATTCACGTCTTCTTTTGACCAATTTATTTACCTAAACAGTCTAAATTTATTTTCAGGTTGAAATGATTCTACAAGCATTAGAGTACGAAACAGGTAAAATGAGATGACATGTATTTCTTGCTTAACAGAAGATACATTATTCAGGGCTTATAGTTCTTGCACTTTATCATCTACTACAATTTATATATTTATTGTATTAAAAAGATAAGATTTTTGTATATGCTTGTGGTATCATATCAAATTCTGTATTATCTGATGGTAAGTCTTTTGGGTAACAGAGCATGGGAAGATCTTGGATGAATTCTTTCTGTCAACTGCTGGTAAGTCTGGTGAAGAATTCTCTTTGGCTGAGCTACAATTTGTATAGTTACTGACTGACATTGTTGGATGCAGGAAAGTTTCAAACTGAAACCGGGAAAAGATGGGCTGCTGAAATTATTTCCAGAAGAAATTCAAGATAACTTGTTTCAACCGGTGCTGGGCCTGGGCAGGTGAGTAAATTTTGTTTGTCGGGGAAGATGGAATTTTGAGATAGGAAAAGTTGAATCAGTATTTGTGGATCTAACGACTTCCTTCTTTTCTCCGGAGACCTTGTTTTAGCAGTGACAATAATAATGCACTATTCTAGCTTACTTAAAGCTTAATACTTTTCGTGTTACTCATCATAAATACGTATCGTTCTTTCATGAATCTGATTTATGACCACCCAGTCTTCAGTTCCACTCAAACTGATATACAGTATTATTTTCTTTGATGAGGCATACTCATGTGAGGCCAGTTTCATCCATTGGGATGTGTGGACACTGCAAGCAAGCAATATACTCAATTGATAGGGGTGGATCCATCTCTCTAACAGGAGTTTTTGTCTTCTTTCATTGGTTCAAAGAGTTAGAATGATGATGTCTACTCAATTCATTTAACATCTCTGATTCTAATTGTTAGTACAAATCTGAATTTGGTAGAATGGTTACTCCAAACATAAAGAGGAATAGAAGAAGGACAAGAATTACTGAAAAACTATTTCCCCTCATTCTTCGATGGCGAGGACTAGTAAGATAGAGATTAAATTCAAATGATTCCTTTGAGAAAATTTTATGGAAATGATTGTTTGTCTTTTATATAGAGAAAGAGGACAAGCAGTTTATTAGTAACAAGTAAGGACAACCACACGTGAACTTGTGCTACTCAAGTTAGCAATTTTCATTACAAAAATGTACGTTTAATGGTTTGATTTTTTTAGTTCCGCTCTAATGCCCACCGTGGGCACTTGTTGATGTTCCCACGGCTTATGTGGCAATGCCACATATACAAAATAATTAACCTTATTTAACTATAATGAACATTACCTTTAATACTATCTTTATATTATAGAAAGATAAAACTTAACAAATATGAGAAACTATATATATCCTAATCAATTCACCAATATATTACGCATAGCTACTGCCATATCTTCTCAATGCAATTAACTTGTGAATAACTAAAACTATATTTAATATATGGTCTCTAATAATTAATATATTTTTTAAGAACTCAAAACATCAATTTCAAATTCACGACTATCCAAGAAAGTGATTTTTTTAATCAATAAAACATTGAATTAAATCTAATTTTAATTATAATTAACTAAAACCATAAAAAATTAAAAGTTGAACTTACAAAATAAATTAACCAGAGTCAAAAGCAATTCATATTTAAATATTGAACTTAAAATCTAAATTACGTAACCAAAGTCATTTAAATTGGGTAGTATGTTTCATTGGTAGATTGTGACTTGTTATTAATAATAAAAATATTAAATTGAAAATAAATTAATTGAAAAAAAATACGCAAGACATATTTATTAATTATTAGAGATCATATATTAAATATGATTTTAGTTATTCACAAGTTAGTTGCATTGAGAAGATATAGCAGTAGCTTTACGTGTGCATGAGTTCAATATGAGAAATTGATTTTGTTAGGATATAGTTTATCAAATTTGTTAAGCTTTACCTTTCTATAATATAAAGATAGTATTCATTGTAATTAAATAAGGTTAAGTATTTTGTGTATGTGTCATTGCCACATAAGCCGTGGGCACATTAACAAGTGCCCACGGTGGGCATTGGAGCGTAACTGATATTTTGTGTATGTGTCATTGCCACATAAACCGTGGGCACATTAACAAGTACTCACGGTGTGCATTGGAGCGGAACTGTTGATTTTTAATTTACTAACTTTTTAGTTAAGTTGCATAGTTATTTAGTCAGACCATTTATTTCCCCACCATCTTTAAATGGTTCCAAATGAATACACATTTTTTTGTAATTTGTCATAAATATAATCGAAAAATATTGACTAATTTGCCTAAACATTCAATTTAAATAAATTACGATCAATTTAAATGAAGGGATTTGCATTGATGAGTCTCCTCTCCGGTCACTGTTTGACCACAAATATGATAGCATGAAATATTTTGTTTGCGGTACGAGCAACGATTATGTTGTTGCTAGCAACTGATATTCTATCCTAGCAAAATTGGCCACCATCAATAAATATTGATTTTCGATTCATATTCCAAAATATTTATCTTTCCTAATATGTCAAAGGGTTTTTTAAATCAATAGCTCGAGCAACAAGAATAAATGTTTGGAATTTTGGATCACGCTAAAATATGAATGTGTTATAATAACAATAAACTATAATTGTTTGAAACATATTTAAAGAAGAATCAAATTTACAAATTAAAATATTTTACTAGCATACACTTGAAAGTGTAACGTAATCCTGTAGCAAGCATTATTTAATCACACTGTACTATAGAATTATAGTAGCACACTTAATTATCTAAAACAGTTCCTAACAATTAACAACAAACTTGTTTTAATTTTGATAAAAAAACTGCTGCAATAATTCCGGACAGATATAGTAAAAAACAAATGTCAAAGAAGAAGAAAAAAAGATGTGAGACAGCCACGTCAGCATATTGACCCAAAAAGAAGAATATAGCATAGCATAGCAACGACGATTCCTCGCATTTCAAACAATGGGGAGAAAGAAAGAATTCTCCTTGACCCCAATTTTCCGTGATTTGGACCTAATCGTGATGGGTTAGCAACAACAACCCATTTTTACACATTAGAAAATTAACAGCACCTTCGCTCTCCAGATTTGTGATGTGGAGAATCTACGATGGAAACCCAAAGCTGACAGAAATTCTCGTATATTATGACACACATCTGAAGCTGAATCTACGTCCCCTTTCCAGACATGGCTGGTGTTTTTGTTCGGATAGTACTGCTCAGATGGGAAAAGTGATTCTGCTCGTCGATTTCATGCGTGACTGAAGTGTGAGATTTTTTATTTTCCTGATTTTGGTATAGATAGTAAACTCGTGATTGTGCTGCTGAATACAGTGATTTTAGGATTTTGAGGTGTACGTAATTTCTGTGTTGAATTCAGTCGGGTTATGAGAAATTTTGACGTTTCCGCGACTAGGTATTGCGTGGAATTGGGGATTTGAGTACTAGTTTCCGTGCATGTGGTGATATTTGTTGCATTCGGTGTGAGAATACAGTGGTTGATGCATAGTTGTTGACGTAGTGCGTGAAAGAAGGGAACTTTAGTTGATCACAAAAATTTTTGATGTTCTGGATAGTTTGAATATGATGTTGAAGTTGAAGCAAATTTGTTGATAGAAGTAGCGACAAAGTTAGTGTATCAAAAGGTTATTGGTGGCTGGTGAGATGTCGTCTTCATCTTCTACACAACCTCCTCTTCCTCCTGATGATCCTCGGAAGAACTCTTCACCGCCGCCACTGAAAAATTCGCCTTCCCAACTCCCAATCCCATCTCCTTCTACGCCACCACCCATGGCTTCTCCGCCCCCAATATTGCTTCCTCCTCCTCCTCCTCCTCAACCTATAGTTTCTCCTCCTCTAGCATTAACTCCACCACCTCCACCTTCTACTCCACCTCCTACGCCACCTCTAATATCACCTCCACCTCCTGTTACACTTACACCACCAGCTCACTCTCCACCGCCTCCACCAGTAGATGCTCCCTATTCGCCTCCTCCTCCTATTACTACTAATTACCGTCCACCCCCGTCTCAGCCATCAAACACTCCGCCACCTCCTGCTGCCAAATCACCAACACAGCCCCCCTCTGTTTCACCACCACCTAAGACCCCATCAAGTTCCCCTCCACCACCATCACCAACAACTCCACCTCCACCTCCACCTCTACCTCCACTAAGCTCACCTCCACCACCTCCACTAAGCACACCTCCACCACCTCCTCGAAACTCACCTCCACCACCTCAACAGAACTTACCTCCGCCACATTCAAGATCACCGCCAATGTCGCCACATGCACCTTCGGGACTAAAACCACCGCCTCCTCCTCCCTCCTCTCGGCCACCGCCATCCCATCCGAGCACCAATAGTTCCAGCGGTAATGCATCAAAAGTTTCAGATGATACTAGTGGAGGGGGCATGGGTCTGGATGTCAAAGTGGTACTTCCTTTACTACTACTTGGTCTAGCAGGATTAATTTTCCTGCTTGTATGCTGCTGTTTGATATGGAGAAAGAAAGCTTCTGGACGTAATGGCCGTTACGTTGTGCCGACCTCTTCCGATGAATCAGGTAAAAATATGTTAGAATATCAACAGGGTCATGTATCCTCTTCTTATAGAAATAATCTAAGAAGTTATCTGCCATGTGCTCAGATCCTGCATTTTTGAAGTTGCAAATGTCAAAACCTAAAAATAGAAGTGGCTCCGGCCTAAATATCATCTGTTCACCCCATGAGCCTGGTGGCTTCGGCAGTTCTAGGACGTGGTTCAACTACGAAGAACTAGTCCAGGCAACAGATGGATTTTCAGCCCAGAATCTCTTGGGCGAAGGTGGATTCGGGTCTGTGTACAAAGGAAGCCTTGCAAATGGTACAGAGATAGCAGTTAAGCAGTTAAAGATTGGCGGAGGGCAGGGAGAGCGGGAATTTAGGTCTGAAGTTGAGATAATAACTCGTATACACCATCGCCATTTGGTTTCACTTGTCGGTTATTGCATAAATGAAAACAGAAGGCTGCTTGTATATGAATATGTCCCTAACAATAGTCTATATTTCCACCTTCATGGTAAATTTTTTCCTTTTCAGTTTTGAAGGATTTTCTTTTTCTGCGTAAATGAGTTTATATGTTCCTAAAGTCTTTCCAGGCGAAGGTATGCCTGTTCTGAATTGGGCTGTACGTGTAAAGATTGCTCTGGGCGCAGCTCGTGGAATAGCTTACCTTCATGAAGACTGTAAGCTATTTAATTTTCTTTTATCATTTTACATCTTGCCATGTTACATATCTGTTGAGAGAAAGTCTGTGTCTTTTCCCCCTTTCACTTGGAACAAGACACATTCTTGCCATATTTTAAATCAGGATGCTAAGGCATATAAAAATTAAATTTGAGTAAGCACTGAATTTAAAACTTAGAAGCCTTTCTCAAAAATATAACCATAAAATAGCAGTACTGTAGAAATCCTGATCTAAAGTCTAAACTTGATAAGATATTGCCTCAAAGGTAAAAAAGGGACAAAACAGTGAACTAACTTTCATTTTTTGGGTAGCTTATCACTTGCATATCTTGTAGAATTATTAATTTCTAAATATGTTGGTGATCTTCAGGTCACCCTCGTATCATCCATAGAGATATAAAGTCATCTAACATCCTTATAGACAGTAACTATGAAGCTCGGGTATGTGTATTTTCTTGCACACTCTTATGTATAGATACACATAGATATATGTATATAAGTATGTGGAGTACTATTTAGAGTATCTACTACGTATCTTCAGTTTTTGGCTGTCTATATTTCTAGGTTTCTGATTTTGGATTGGCTAGATTAGCCTTGGATGCAAATTCACATGTTACCACACGTGTTATGGGAACATTTGGGTAAGTGGTTACTTCAATTGGTAGCTAGTTGAAGCATCGATAAATTTAGGTATTGGACTTTTTCTTATACTTGAGTTTGTTTGGGTGTCAGGTATATGGCTCCTGAATATGCATCTAGTGGCAAGTTGACTGAAAGGTCGGATGTATATTCCTTTGGAGTTGTGCTTTTAGAGTTAATTACTGGACGCAAACCTGTAGATAAATATCGGCCATTAGGGACTGAGAGCTTAGTTGAATATGTAAGTTAATTACCTATGCAACCTGTAATTCTTGCCTTTGCATGCATGACTAACTAGTAGAATGTATCATACACAAAAACACTTGCACGCACATGTTGTTTTTCCTCCAACAATTGCAGCATGGAATATACGTGTATATGGAGAATCAGAAAACGCTTTTGATATATTTTTAATGTAGCCTTGTATGTTCTATCAGATAATAGTTTTTTTTTTCTTTTTAAAAAAAAATCATCCCTTGAGGCCTGTTATATGTGCTGGGCCTACCATTGCTTCTTATTATGCCTGCATTTAGTGCTAAGTTGCTACATTTAGCAAGAAAGTGTAGTGAAATGGTGCTGTTTGCATGATATTCTCTTTATCCTAACGCAGCTGCTGAATTGGAGACATGAAATGAAATTTGTTGCAGGCTCGACCTTTGCTAGCTCAAGCACTCAATACACAAGACTTCGGGGGGTTGGCCGATCCGAACCTTGAAAGACAATATGTCGACAGTGAGATGTTTCGGATGATTGAAGCTGCAGCAGCGTGTGTACGCCATTCATTTATCAAGAGACCAAAGATGGGACAGGTAACTAGCAAGATATTATCACAGATTAGAAACGAACATGCATGCATGCCATCTATGGCGGGTTTTTTTGTTCTTTTTCTTTTTCCTGATCTGTATGTGCCTTTCAGGTGGTGAGGGCGTTGGACACGATGGCTCCCACAGATTTGACAAACGGAATGAGAGTAGGGGAGAGTGAAATGTTCAGCCCCAGAACGCAGTCTGCAGAAATCCAACTGTTCCAAAGGATGGCGTTCGGCCCTCAAGATGATATCAGTAGCAGATTCTTTGAGTAGTCATGAACTGGCACGCTGACTAGCGGATGCGTTCCACGTAATTGGGTGTCCCTTCAAAGGGAGAGAGATGCCACACCGACACCGTGCGTTTTCGTATTGAGTTAATTATTTGCATGCACCAATATGTGTTTGTGAATGATATATATGATCGTTGCATCCAGATGGAAGATTGGCGAGTATTGTGGGGACGTTTATTTCCTGTATATAGAGGAAATGCCTTTTTGTCAACCTACATTTTGATACTGAAATCTCTAATACAAATTCACCCAATGTTAATGATATAAGTTCTCTTTCTAGTTAATTACAACAATTTTTGTTTAAGAGGACAGATAATCCCCCCAACATTGCTGAAGCCGACAATTTGAGGGTGACAGAATCAATTAATTATAAAATTTGTAAATCGATTGAGTGCATGTGCATGAAGTGATTGGGGGATAGCGATGAAAGAGCAGAACTGTAGAGGAAGCTGCTTGCATGTTCCTGCCGGTGCTAAAATTATTCCTTTCTTTTCTAAAATATTGCTGCTCCGAGTCCCAGCCTCTATTTTATTTATTTTAACTATTGGCTGAAATATACTAGTATAAAAAAAGTTGCATTGAAATTATGGAAATATGAGTTTCTTATTCACAAAGATGCAGGTGAAAGTTGAAACTGTCAAATATTTTCAATTTAATTTTTTTTTTGGTAAATAGCATTTTATTACTTACCAAAAGAGATAATACAGCACACCACAACTCCCCACACCACAATAAACAAGGTGATCATGCTACCGAAATAAAAGGGTACCTATTCTTGCATGTCTATTACCACACCAAGCTAAAAGACTCTTACATTGTTGGATAATGCCTTCAACACCCGTGGTTTTTCCTTGCAAGCGACGTGCGTTCCTTTCTTTCCAGACCAAGTATACAGTCATCGAGAACATGCATCTATACATCAGTTGTTTTCCATTCTTCGTCTTACACTGAGAAAGAAGATATTGTTTTTCACTGCACCAGTCTTGCTTTCTTCTCCTCCACCTACACCACTCTGTAATTCTCTCCCAAACTTCCCCAGTGATATCACAATAAAAAAATAAATGCTCGATGCTCTTCTGTGCCTGCCCGCATAAACAACAATTATGATCAACAAAAATACTTATCCTCTGCAGGTACTCACAAGTAGCCAGACCTCTGTGCATCAGCAGCCAACTGATAAAAATACATTTCGGCGGGGCTGCATTATTATATAATTTCCCAAGTAGTATTAATCCAATAGTAATGCTTATCTTTTGAGTAATTTATTGCATCATCATCGAAGGTGATGAATGAAGAGTAGACTTGGCCACAGTTGAGTCAAGCGATTGATTTCTTACCTACTCTTGTTGCAATCATTTAACACTACATTTAATATGTTCGGGCGAAAGTGTTACGTTAATTTTTGGCATAAGAATTAAGGAGAGTTGAAAAGTAATATAAAATGATATAAAGTGACTATAGAAATATATATTATTTAATATTATGTGAGTAATAAAATGTCCAAAAAAGGAAACGCAACACTTTCGTCGAGTATTTCTTACCTCTTCGATGTTGTCTCACATTTTAACAGAGCAGACATATCCACAAAAATAAGATATCTTTCTCTAGAAAAATAGATAAAGAAAAGTTAGGAAGAATAGGTCAGCCCACATAGACCAATTGCAATTTGCAATAACATATAGTAGTAGTAAAAATAAATGAGTGTGATAGGTATATAAATAAAGAGCAGTAGGTGATTGATGACCACGCGTTTTATGTCTCTCTAAAATTGAAGATTATTTGTCCACAAATGAAGTAGAGCCATCAACAGAAATCGGTGTTTTAATTGGTGAAAATGGTGGCGATTCCTTCGACCATCAGAATGGCTAAGATTGAATCCGATCAGCTGAAGCAGCTGAGGGACATCTTCGGCCGGTTCGACATGGACCACGACGGCAGCCTGACCCAGCTGGAGCTGGCCGCCCTCCTCCGCTCCCTCGGCCTCAAGCCCTCCGGCGACCAGATCCACTCCCTCCTCGCCAACATGGACGCCAACGGCAACGGCTCCATCGAATTCGACGAGCTCGTCGACGCCATCCTCCCCGACATCAACGAGGAGGTCCTTCTCAATCAGGACCAGCTCATGGAGGTTTTCGCCTCCTTCGACCGCGACGGCAACGGCTTCATCACCGCCGCGGAGCTCGCCGGCCAGATGGCCAAGATGGGCCACCCCCTCACCTACCGCGAGCTCAGCGACATGATGCAGGAGGCCGACACCAACGGCGACGGCGTCATCAGCTTGAACGAATTCGCCACCATCTTGGGCAAATCCGCCGTCGAATTTCTCGGCCTGCACCCCGACTCCGAATCCCCCTCCACCCAATCCTAATCCTAGGGTTTATTAATCTTAATTTTGGGGGATTATGGAATGTAGATGATATAGATGGCCGATGTGTTGTTGTATTGTAATTGTATGACCAACTAATTCTAATTCATTTTTATATATTTCATTTATAACATAATTCGTGTGTTGGATTCTCCTCTTTGTTACTTCTTGTACATATTCAGGAAATCGTTTTTGCCACACCAAGCAAGTTGTAGAGATGTAATCATATTTTGGTATCTTCTTCATGCATATATGACTTGCATCAAGCACTCTCATCTTCTAACAAGTGTTAGATTCAGAATTTGATGCAAAATCGGTGTCAAGAATAGATACCAAATTAAATTTTAACATTACTTGGCAATCGGATTGAGATCGCATGGAAGAAGATTTATTAAAATGGTGTGTTATAGACGCAAAATATTAAAAAGCAAAAGAAACAAAGATTTTCATACTCTTTTCACCAACTCACTCTTTAACTTTCTTTCTCCACTTAATAAATGTTCCTTTGATTGCAAACTGGTGCCCACTTTTCTTTACTTCTTTTTCGTCATCTTAAACTTTCCCTATAACACACCCGCAGATAAAATGATTTCTTCATATATCTGTTTAAACTAGTACACATTACAAAATTGAACGAATCTCCTCTAAAGGGGGGCGAATGCACAACATGTGTTACAACAGACAGATATACATACATATCCTGTACATACCTTGCGGCACTAACTTCACACCATCTACAACGAACAGACCTCCCAAATGACCTGCTATCGATGATTCTGACCCCTGTCCAGCAACGGATTCGTCCGTGCCAAGGAACGTGCAGTAAACCCGACAGTCGTGTTCCTGATCGACCTCTGCCTCACCATGTCACAATACTCCGGATCATCAGCCCGACCCTCGTACCTAATCCACTGTATCATCCCATGGTACATCGGGAAGAACCTCATCTGAACAGCCTTGTACACAAAGTAAGGCAGCAGAGCTGAGACGACAACGTAAAGCGTCACCACATAGAACGAGGGTGTCGGGGCCAGAGACTCCACAAACACCTTGTACGCGGTGGTTGAGATATCCAAAGGCATAGCTCCATATGCTACAAGGAAAATATACCATAGACATATTCCACCCCAGATGAATATATGCTGGATTAGGGTGAAGTAGCTGATGGCGAGGGCCATCTGGCAGTTTACCACCCACACAACGCATGTGTACATCGCAGCCCCCAGAATCTGGTGGTCGACAATCTTTCCATTCTTGTTGAATCCCTGAGGATTTAGCGACCTTACGCAGAAGTAGTAGATGATAACTGCACTGGAAACGCCATTGAGCATCCAGCCAATTATGCGGCGCCAGCTGAAGAGAGCATTCTGCACGCCTTCTTGGTAGAGCAAGGGAAACTGCCACGTGAAATCGAGCATGAGACTTATGAAAATGTTCTTTTGAGAGATGAGCGAAACCAAATAATCGAACCAAACCGTTGAATTCTGGTCAGTTTAGTTCGGTTTTTACCCATATTTGGTTCAGTGTTTGTGTCGGTTTCTATTTTTAGGAACCAAAATTTATTTGGTTTTGGTTACAAGATAAAAAATTTAGATTGGAACCCAACCGACTGAATGCTCACCCCTGCTGGCTCGAAGATATATTGAACGCGTATAACATGATACGAAGGTGTACCTTTAGGCATAATCTAGCAGAAACATCTTGGTCGAACACGCCCATAGCAATCACCGGCAATGATGTGAAGAAGACATTGTAAAGGGACAGAAACCAATCATTATACGCAGTTTGCCCGGAGAAAGATGTGTGCGCCTCATATAGGAAGAGAGTGACACCAAAAGTGATATTCTTGTAGAAAAAGTAGCAAATCTGCATAAAAGGTTATACATATACATAGTCAAGAAATGGATGGAAACAAAACTTTGAACAAAGCTTAGAAGTTTGGGGTAAGATGATAATGAGGTTACCATTGAAGAGATCCTTCTGTAACACCAATGGCCGTGCACCAAAAGCAAACGTTCCAAAAATCGGAACTGAGCAATTGCAATGTCACTCGACATGACGGCCTGGTAAGTACGTAAAGGAATATCATATGTTAGGCAGCTTTATCAACTCTTAAATCAAACAGCACAAACTAATTTTTGTACCTGCATTCCTTCAACGCCACTTATTCCAATCCCAATATCTGCTTCTTGCAGCATTCCGACATCATTGGCTCCATCACCAATCGCCATAGTAGTCTTCTGTGTTCCGTCCTTGACAAGTCTCGTCACCTGCATAGTTAAAAACAATTTGAGTTTTTGGATAGAAACAATTCAAATAAGAATGTTCAGCTGCAGAGAACATAAACTAACCAAAGCCTTCTGCTTAGGAGACGAGCGGCAGCATATTACAGATGCACAGACGACTGCAAGGTCAAGAAACAAATTTTTGACACCATCTTCTAATGCATATGCAAGAGATTTCCCATCAATGATCAAGGCGAAAGCCTCAGACCTCGAGTTAGCCACCTGATTCTTGCCCTCAGTAATCTGCTGGAGCACACTTTGCCTCGAAGCCTAATAAAAAAGTAAAACCTCCTCAAATTGCTAAGACAAGGTAAATGTCGATCCAACACACACTGCTCATAAATAATTAAAACCTACTAAAGACTTTACAGTGATTTTACCTTGGCAATTGCATTCTTATCTCCTGTTTTCTCCACTGCTGTGATCTCTGCTGTATCCAAGCTAACATGAATTTGCTTCATTCCTTGTCTGAGCAAACTACATGCATACCTGCAAAATCGATTCATTTGATAAAAAATACAAGGATAGCGAAAGTTGATTGTGTTTTTGAGAAAATTTTCTTAGAACGTACCCGATGTTAATGGCAGTTTCCATCTTATCCCCAGTCAAAACCCATATTTTGATCCCTGCCTGCGCGAGTTTGTCGATGCATTCAGGTACCTGCCAGGAACAGCACCAGAAAAGAAAAATTCAGCACTCGTCAAAGTTAAGGAAACCATGCATGACTGCACTGCATGATACTGTACAACGCCGCACCCCTTGCTGAAGCTTGTCCTCTACAGCCGTTGCACCAAGAAGAATCATGTCTTTCTCGATTTCTTCAGTCACTTCATCAATTAGTTCCTGACGGTTGGCGCTGACTGCATTCTTGGCCTCAGTGAATTTTTCATTAAACGACGCATATTCTTCTTCACTGAGTTCCCGAAAAGCAAGTATCAGGGTCCTCAAGCCTGCATCGGCATACTCATTCACGTGTTCCCTCGTTACTTTTTCGTATTCTCTGTGAGCAAGCCTCTCGAACATGACACTGTGATTAAGCAATAAATAAGCATATGATTAGGCTGGTTTATTATGAGCAAAGCCAATATTTTAAACCAACATAAACCTATACTACTACACCAGTGAATGTCTTTAAATAGTAAAGATGTTCATTATCTACAGAAAAGGCTGAGATAAATACAATTCATAAGAAACGAGTAATATACAATGAGGAAGCCAAACTAGATTCTGAGAAGACAAGAGGCTAAAAAATTGCTTTACATTAATATACTGACTACATGAGACAAATAAATATTATCTTGCAAAAGTCTAGGAATGACAACATTTTCATTAATAATTTAGGGAATGCACAGTAGTAGATTCATTACGTTGCCAAAGGAACCAACCTGTCGGCACCTTTGCATAACAATAGTAGCTTTCCCTCTTCGTTTCTTACTATCACAGACATTCGCTTTCTTGAACTGTCGAATTCTAGAACATTTAACAACTTGTATGACCTGCATAAGCTAAAATTCTTTTAGCATGCACATAACCATGACTGAGGAGAATTAATTCCTTTTCTACATAAGAAAGCAGATAAATCAACGCCTAGATGTCGAAGGGAGGACAAAAACTATGTGGAGAAATCAAAGATACCGACCATTCAACTCTTTCTCCAGAGATGGGATCCCACTCCTTCACATGAACACTCGTCTGCGTCCTTTTGAAGAATTCAAAGCCAATCTCCCTAGCTGCAATCACAAAGGCAGCCTCATCCGGCGACTCAGCTTCATAAGTGACATTCCCTGTGTTTTCATCCGTGTCGGGTAGAGCGGTATGGCAGACTGCCAGTAAACGGAAGAATCTGTGGATGACATCCGAATGGGGCTCGTGCAGCCAGTTCCCATTCATGATTCTATCATCATCAAAATTAAACCCCTTAACTGAAGATCTTCTTGGGCTGCCACCATCTTTTCCTTTTAACATAAACGGAGACCCCGTTCGTTTCGCCATAGCCCTCTCCACTTCCGTTACACCATGTCCATACGCAGTACCAGCAATCGAGCACTTGATAAACTCCATGGAGTTACAAGTTAATGTCCCTGTCTTGTCTGAAAGTAATGTATCAACCTGGCCTAGCTCCTCATTCAGATTAGAGGTACGGGCATGAGCCGGTTTGTCTGTTTCCTCATAGTACATATTAACATCTTGGTTTATAAATATGCTCTGAAGCACCTTAACAATTTCTATTGACACATACAAAGAAATTGGAATCAAGTAGCTGTACAGTAGCAAGGCTGTCAAGAAGTGGTATATGGCAGCGGCCGGGGCTCTATCCGGATCAAAAAATATGTTAGCATCATCAGGTCTGAGATACCACCGTTTGACTCCACCATCTAAGTCGTCTTTGGTCTTAATCCCGAAGTAGATTGATCCAACAACGGAGATAGTGAACAAAATGCCAAATAAAAGGTAGACAATCTTATCCATCTTCTTCTCGATATTGCTCCTCTTGGAAGGAGGAGCTGTCGAATTCTGGATGACCTTTGTGTCTTGGCCTGTGAAGATAACGACTCCGTATATGTAATCGGTGTTACGGAGTTTTGAGTCTCTAAGTAGCAACTGTTGAGGCGAAAGAGCATGTTGCACTCCTTCTAAAGCCATGCTTCCAACAAAATTGTACAAATTAGCATTAGGATCCTCACATTTGACAACAGCCTTGAAATCTTTGAACTCATCGTCATTTAGTAATGAAGTCGCTTCTAATGCCTGCTTGAGCTTCAGATTTGTCTCCCCATCAAGGTTCATGGTCTCGACATAGCAGATAGCGTCTTCATAGCTTGACGAGAGCAAAACTAAATCTGCAGGGAAAAATTCATCCTTCTCCACCTTAACTATGTGCCCGACTTTCAGATTCTTCCATTCCGTTTGTTTAAACTTTCCACCACCTTCGTGTACCTTGACCTTCCGGTTGTTCACCTCAACATCCTAATATTTTCAGATTCACATCATCGTCATCATCATCATCATCATCATCATCATCATCATCATCAACAACAACAACAACAACCAGCGTATAACAAATGGAGAATTAAGAAAAGAAATTACACACTCCCAGTAATCTTTCATCCGAAGACAATAATTATGTTGAAATTATAAATGTCCCAAATGGGCAAAAGCCAGTGAGAAAAGCCCTTCAAATAGAACATTTGCAACTTTCAACTACTCGAAGTAGCCTCATAAAAGCAAATTCGCTACATAGATGTTTCAAGCCTCGATCAAGGAAATCTTAACTATTACTGATTCCGAAAATAATCAGTATACTTTCTGCTTGGATAGTCTTAAGAGGGAATGTGTGAATTAAAGCAGATATCAACAATAAATTTCTTGAATCTGTCAACTTGCAAAAGGAAAAACATTCATACACTGAAAACATCAAAACTGCAGGTAGTTCCCATAAAATCTGAACATCCCAAATCAAGCAGAAAGTCTTCCAGTCAGCACCAAGACATACAAAATTAAGTGTAATTCCTCCACAAATTTAGTAACACTCGAAGGATTGAAGCCAAGAACACAATAAAGCAGCAGAATAGCACACTTCACACACCTCAAAAATAAACACACACACAACAGAAATAGAAATAGCAACAACAAAATCGGAGAAATAGCAACACAGTATGAGATAACGAAAAGTGAAGAATACCTGCTGATTCCGCTGCCAATCCTCAATACCTTCCTTAACCATGGTTGCTCCAATAACTATAATCAAGGGAACTATAGAGCTGACTGCGGAATAGGGCGCAAGAGGTGTGAAACTCAAGATGCCAATGACAAGAAAGTAGAAGTTAGCCACTCTCCTAAACTGCTCAAACAAAGCCTTGGGCAAGAAAGTCGCCGGAGTATACTTAGTTGTCCTAACATAATTTGTGGCATACTTCCTAAGACCTGCGTCCAAACCATCAGGCTCGTTGCAGTAAACCACTCTTGAAAAACCAGGTCCCCCAATCTGTGACTGTGAGTGATCATCCTCGGCTGATGGCCTTCTTCCACATTTGAATGTGTAGATCTTGCTGAAATTTATCCCCCTTTTTCTGCCGTTTCCCATTCTGGAGCAAGTGCTTTAGATTTGATCCTGCTGTCTGAATTAGCAGCAAACTGCCCTCTGATAATGCAGGGGCAGCTACTTTTGTCAAACACCTAGCATACAAAATCAGAGCTTTCTTTCCAACTACCATACATAAACAATTATTTTCAACTCCACAAGTAGTCCTAATCTCCAACAACTCCTAAACAGATGTCAGAAATCAATTATTTGGGAGATTTTCAGAGCCCTGAATGAAGAAGAAGACAAGCACCACCCCCAAATTCCACCCCCAAAAAGGATTCAATCTGTATAGTGAGTCATTAGATTAAGCATAATAAAGGCTGCTAATATCAGCTGGAGCAGCTCAAAAGTGGTGTATAAAAACAAGAAAACGACAGTGCATTACAAACAAGTAGCTGAAGGTGAAAGACGAAAATGAAATATACGTGTAGGAATAATACAGTCATTTGATTTCCCCCTCATTACATAAACCCTTTGATCATTGACTTGGATTTCTCTCTCTCTCTCTTGGTTTGACTTTGAAGGCAGTTGGGTTTGGGTTTCTTGGACACGCTAGCTCAATGTTCCAAGAAAACTTTCAAAAACTTGACCACTATCCCTTAAACAAAAGGAATTACAGATCATCAATGATTGCAGGAACCATGGAATTTGAGAGTAAACAAATGCTGCGGCAACGGCAGGTTGAAAATTTCAGAGAGAGAGAGAGGCGAAAGGGTCAAGAAGACAAAGGGAAATATAAAATTCATTGGGGTTTTTGCTTCGGAATCACATTGTAGAGCTGGAGATTTCGCGGGAAAACATTCTTTTTCAAGAAAATGTTTGTTGTGAATCTCGCAATTCGCATGTTTTTGTTTATGACGGTGATCTCAGGGAAAAAATAAAACCAGTTGCACATGCATGAATAAACTATTTCTGGGGGAAAATTGATGAAAATAGAATCTTTACGTCGGTAACAATTTCGAGAATAGTATTCAATCATGTAAACACGATTGATATTTTGATTAATTAAATCAAGAGTGTGATTACTGATGAGTTCGAATCGGACAAATAGTTAAATTTTGTTTCTATTTCTTTATTTATTTTCTCGATTGAGACAGAGACAAGAAACAATATTTTTGAAGGAGAAAAAAAGAGGAAAACAACATTCGGCAAAGCCGCCGGCCACAACCGCGGGGTTGGGAACCGAAAAGATGCGTCACAGAAAAATGATGTGTAACTCACCATTTCTACACAATTAGTTTAAAATATTTATTTTGATTCTAATATTTTATAAAAAATATTATATGTATCATTAATTCGATAGTTATATAAAAATTAAAGGCTAGTTTATTATTTCCATTTTATTTGAAATAACAGATAAAACGAGTAAATACATTGTTTCTTACTTTATATTTCGAGCTAATGATGTCCATAATAATTTTTTAAATATTGAAATTAAAATAATGTCTAAAAGAGGAACATGAATTAATTGATGCTCAGAAAGATGTTCATGGTTAGTGAGTCTGAGATTTTTTATTTATATATATCCGGCGGATCATAATAGAATTAATGAAAGAAGATTAAAATCAAGGTGTATTTACAATCCAGAAAGTAGGTTCGCCACGCACGAGATGATCGATGTAAAATTTAGTCAAAACATTGTTGTAGCTCCAACTGCATGATTAAATAAATACGACTATATAAGTAGCCTAGTCCCCCACTCCCACCCGGCCATGCACTTCATATGTTATGAAATTGTAATATAATATTCTTTTTCAGCAAAAATATTATATGTATATCTGTTTGTTATACCGAACTCATCTTTCCAACATTTATTATCTACCAGAAAAACGGTTCTTCTTTTTCTATTTTGTAGTTTTAATCATGACTGCAAAAAACATCGATGGACAAATGCTTCTTGTCTATTAAATTAATAGTATTGCACTTTATTGTCATGAATTTTCTGTCGAGAAGAAATTTGAATGAAATTGTGGAGTTGGTCATGTTGTAGCCTCACTTTATTATTCTTTATTAAAGTGAATTTTCAATTTATTTCAGGCAAAAGTGAGATTTCAATTTATAAGAAAAACGCACTGCAATATTATATAAGTGATAGTACGATTTTCTTCCACTGACTAGAATCTTGGATTAATATGCAAAAAGCAATATTTCTCTTTCCCTCAAAAAGAGATTCAGAATTCCTTACAAGAGGAACATTGCTGCATTTTTCGACGATATGGTTTTCCACTTTTGCCTTACTCTTTATATGCAACGACATAGATCAAATGGGTTATTCAATCGTTATTTTTTTTTATTCATTTGAATTTGTTTTACATCTTATTCATCAATTTTTGATGATATATTAGTCAATTTTTTTATTCATTTGAATTTTCAAACCCCATACTACATATAGATTGTATAATAGCAACTTAGCAAGACAATTTTTGGTAATTTGTAGTACATGTTTTTGCCTTCGTAATTTGACGTAGTATAAATATAAACATAATTAATAGACACGTCAACTAAAAAAACAAATTAGTTCAGAAATCTATATTCGGAAAATCAGAATTTTTAAGCTCATTTCCTTAATCATACTATTCCCTTTTGTCGAAAACTCGATGAAAACATTAAATGCGCTATGTTTCGCTCACATAGCTGTACTGTAGTGGCTAATTTTTAAATTTTGGGATGAAACTAATTCACTCATCCACAAATACCACGTCGCAATGGGCTTCGATTAATTGTGTGTGATTACTTAATTGGCTTCGAATTTAACTATGGGAAGAATTAAAACAAAAAGTTCGTTATTCCGTCCACAAAAAGTGTTTCACTTTGTGGACGGTACGGGTTTTAATGAAAAATGAAGGAATTGTGTGAGTGGAGAAATGACCCCACCACCTTTTTGCCAAATAAGGAAAGCGGAACACTCTTTGTGGACACCAAAAATGGCAAAAGTAGAACACTCTTCGTTGATCATTAATTTATATTTATGATCAAACTATCAAATAATTTTTATTTTGATAAGGTTTAAATGAATCAATTTTTTCTCTATTGAAATAATTTATGGTCACTCACAACGTGGCTGCATAGGTTTATTTTTTTCTAAATTGCTTGGTCTCTCACTTAAGAATATTATTTGATTTAATAACACGCTGTCATTTCGCGTTCAAAATAAATTTATAACCTAAATGTACATCACATGCATAGCCGCAGGGAGTTGGTGTAGTGCCCCCTCAGTGTCACCGTGTCACTAAAACGAGAGAGTTGTTGGTACTGACTTCGTCGTGGCCAATACGAGAAATAACGAAAACCTGAAATAGAGTAATAAGAAACAATAAAAAATAAAAAGTCTGGCTTGGGTAAGACGCTGATGTTGATATGACTTGTACTAGTTTACCGATGCATATATTTTCACTAGATTCATATATCGTTGGTTATAGGCAACATGGGATCGATCATGCCCGCATTGTCACGACGTCACACACATGACCCACATCACCCAGCTCTCATCCTTACTGTTTAGTGGGGTTAACCATCACTAACCCATCGCGCCCACTTCGCATGGCCTCGACAGATTGCATTTAGCTCTAGACGGCCTAACTGACCTATAAGCATGCAAGCGCTCACCTCCGATTTATTGGGGCTTGCCCTCTACATACAACCACTATCACCCGCCCTAGTCGCACTATTCGGAGATAGGAACACCCTACGCTTTAATCCGATTATTGTTTTTAGTCGGTCGTGCCCACTAACGTCATTTGTAACTAACGCAATGGGCTCAACGAGACATGGTAAACAGTTCTAGGACTTCGCGAACACATGAATTTATATCTTAATTCCCAATTAGATATCACTAGTTTGTCAAGTTCATATTTCGCATCTTTGTCACGCCCAAGCCAAAATACTAACTTAGCAAGACTTAAACGAACGCATCATGCAAGAATAAATCGAGACCATGATGTAAATGGAAAAGTACTTTACTTAATAGAAAATAAGCAAAGGCAACGAGCCCAAAGTGCTCACAGCCAACATACGAAAGCAAAATGAAATGTTTGCCCCGAAGGGACTTTGAAACTAAACTATGATTGTACGAGAGAATTCTAAGTTATGAAAATCAGGAATGGTGTGTACAAGTCGCACACTCGTCGACTATTTATAGGGCTAGAGATTGTTAGGGTTTGGAGTCTTCATGGGCTGCAGCGGATAGAGTTTGGTTGAGGCTGGACTCTAATTCCCAGCTGGCGTGCTCGGCGATAGACTTCAGCAGCGGTTGGACTATATCTCTTCAGTGGCGTGCCCGTTGTGCATCCTTATCCGATCACTTAGGCTTATCTCTTCCGGATGTTGCGCAAGTGGTTAGCCGGCCTCTTTGGATCAGATTAGGGTTGCCGCTGCCATTCGGTCACCGTGCCTTATCAAAGTGCCCTTCATTTCTTATTTCTTTCCTTCCTTCTGTCTTGGCCATCACAGCTACCCATCCTGTCCAGGACCACCTTCCTTGGAATCGATTTTGCGCGGTTTGTAGACGAAGTCTGGCCGAGGAGCTTGAGCATTCCTGTCCGTGGTCATCACGACCATCTTGCCCGCGGCACGCGAGGCATGCTCCTGGAGACTTCAGGGTTGCCATCGTATCTCAGCGCATCCGTCTTTGCAGAATTGTCCTTTCCATGCCCATCTCTTACCTTAATCTGCCCACAACAACAACATGCCCTCCCAAGCACAAAACAAACAAAAACAGACGCAAAGACTCGATCTAGATCTAGACGAGACACACAAAAAAACAAAAAAAAACACAAAACCTAGGACTCGTCACTTAATTAGTCAATTACGTAATCATTTGAACTAAAATTAGATTGTGTTGATGGTTGTCCAATCGTGCAATCAGATATCGAACATTTAGATATCATAATTATAAAATAGAGCACGCCAGAAAGACACTAATAATAAATAAATGCATTATTTACAAATACATAATACACTACAAGAAAACACGCTGATAACGACGGATATTAACGACGGACAAAATTCCGTCGTTAATTCCGTATATTAACGACGAACATATTCCGACGTTAAATCCGTCATAAAGTCCGTCGTTAGTAGCTCAAATATTATTTTTCCTTTTTTTAAAAAATATCCGTCGTTAAATCCGTCGTAAACTATATATTTAAAAAAAAAGAAAATTAATTTTTAAAGTTCCGTCGTTAATTCCGTCGTTATCTAGCCAATTAATTTAATGTTTATTAAATGCTGTATGTCCGTCGTTACGTCCGTCGTTAGTGTCGGTGGTTAACGACGGACTACCTATCCGTCGTTAAGTAACGACGGACAGTCCGTCGTTAATTCCGTCGTTAAGTTTCAATATATATTGCAGCAAACTTTCCATAAATTGTATCATCCCTCACTCTCTAACCTCATTGCCGCCGCCGCCGCCCGTTGCCCGCCGCCGCAATCTTGCCACCGTAAATTAAGGTTAGTTTT
>JAYJMF010000021.1:2921779-2938903 GCA_036873715.1 Salvia sclarea | reverse complement strand
ACACAGGTGTGGATAGGCTCAGATCACCCAAGGATACACATAAGAATGAGGGTGGAACTCAAAGTCGAATCCCACTAGGAGAAGACCTTGCGAGGAGATCTAACTCTCCAAGAACTCGGTTTTCTCACCTATAAATAGAGGCTAGAATTACATAATTCATTGATACTCTTGTAATCTCTCTTGCATACTAGTAATAAAGGCTCTCTTTCTCGTTCTCGTTCCGTGGACGTAGATCTATCTCCATAGATCGAACCACGTTAAATCTCTTATGTCTTCTTTGCATCCCCATAGCTTATTAATTATCTCACGAAATCCAACTCGATAAATGTATATTAATTACTTCGATATATATGATGCAACATTTAGATTTTTTAGTAAAGAGTTAGTATCTTGATTCTTGAATATAATTGTTCTAGATCGTATGTGCATGATTACGAATCAAGATGTTCGATCGATTTAACTGTGAATCGATCAGTTTAATGGTGTCCGATTTTATAAAATTAGAAATTCAAATGACACCATGTGAACCGCAAACCGTGAAAACGTCAGACAAAGAAAACCTGAATGAAGTATCTTCACCTAAATTCAAACCTATGATCTCGTATATTAGACATATTCCACAACTATTTGACCACCCCAAATGATTTAACTTTGATATTTTTCGTAAGTACTCTATCTCTTCAAATCATTATAATATCTCATGTGTAATTAATATTTATGTGTTATTACTGTAAAAGTTGTATAGAATTTATTTGGTGATTATGATATAAAAGAAGATAATGATAAATATTAGTCCATGGACAGTGTTTATTTTGTATGATGGGATTGATTGATAAAAATAATCCAAGCTAATCCATTATTTACTTTGATGGATAGATGATGGATTGCTCAATTTTCAACTACTTTTACAATCATATCCTTCAAATACTCAATCCTATATTTTATCTATCTTGCTTATCACTCAAAATAAACGCTACCCTAAAGTTTCTCTTTTTTTTTTTTTTTTTTTGAGATACTAAGTTTCTCTGTTCTATATCTTTTAACTTCTTTTTCTTCCATGCAAGCATACCTTACATTATGTAGGGTTAATGTCGTGTAAGTTACTGAACTTTTATTATTTTCTGATTTTGCATATCAACTTTAAAATTCACCTATAAATTACTGAACTTTCATTACTTTCTCGTTTTGCTACCGATCAAAAATCCGGCAACAATAGTGCTGACATGGAACGCAGGAAAATTGGCATGTAAATTACTAAACTTTCATCAATTTCTGATTTTGCATACCAACTTTAAAATTGCGTATAATTTTTTTTATATGATTTATATGCAATTTCAGTATGATTTAAAACAATAAAAAAAAAGTTATGATTTAATTTTATTTTATTTTTGCATACCATCTTTGAAATTGCGTATAATTTTTTATTATTTTTTACTATTATTGTTTTACTTTTTATATGATTTATACGCAATTTCAATTTGATTTAAAATAATAGGAGGATTGAAAAAAATAAAAAAAAAATTATACACAATTTCAAAGTTGGTATGCAAAATCAAAAATTGATGAAAGTTTAGTAATTTACATGCCAAAAGTTCTTTTAAATATGCCACGTGAATTTTCCGTCGTTCCATGTCAGTACTAGTGTTGCTGGATTTCTGATCGGTAGCAAAATGAGAAAGTAATGAAAGTTCAGTAATTTATAGGCGAATTTTAAAGTTGGTATGCAAAACCAGAAAATGGTGAAAGTTCAGTAATTTACAAGCCATTAACCCAATTATGTATGATATTAAGAAAATATTGACAAAAAAAATATTTGTTTTTGCTTGTTACAATGTATATATAGACTGTGAAATCAATACTACTAGTATTATTTAATTTCTATCATGTTATGATGTTAATAGTTTATCCAAGTATTTATATATTTTGATATAGACATTTTATATAAAAAAATTTATGAGTCAACATTAAACTTAAATAATATCGAACCAATGACTCAATTAATTGATCAATTTGATTTCAAAATATTTCAACATTCTAGCTAGCATTTGGAACAAGATGCCGAACCAAGCCTATCAAAACCGGCCACATGGCGGCACAGTAGTGGGTCCCGCCAGTCCTCCCAACAAATTCAGTTTCAAACTCAAAAGAACTCTCCAACTCAATTCCAAACTTTTCTGATTTCCCCTTAACTTAAATAGTAGAAATCCTGTCCAACCTCTGCAATATTCATAGTTGAATCTCCCAATCAGCAATTACTATACAAACCTTAAACAATAATCAGTTGGGATTCGCGAATCCCAACTGTCTGTCTGCCTACGTATACTGTACATATTCGCAGAAAAAACATGAAGCCGCATATACTTCCGGTATCAATTTCGAACGGCGCGCCGTCTTATTCTCCGATGATCAAGTCGGGGCCGGAGACGGCGTCTTCCTTGGCGGCCTCCGCCGCAATGCTGATCGGATCGGAACTCGATTTGACGAGGATCTTGATGCCGGAAGAAGACAAGAAGAATGAGGGGAAACCCTTGATTCCGAGCTACACGGAGGCGGCCACTTCGAATTCCTATCAGCAGCAGAAGAGGCGCCGCCGCGCCGCCAGTGATAACTCCCTTTTGACTCTCGAGGACGGAGGCGGCCGCCGCTCTCTCCGGCAGGAAGCGGGGAGAGACGCCTCTGATACTTATCTGCTCACTCGCCTTGGATTTAAGTTGCTCAGATATATTGGGTACATTAGATTGCTTTCATTTGGTTCTTTTGGGTGGGGAATGTGTTATCAATTTTCTGTTGATTGCTGCTTCATAATTTGATGTTTGCATTAATGGTTAGAATTTGTGTGCTTATAAACCATTTAATTCTTGGAAATGTCATATATATATATATATGTGTGTGTGTATATATATATATATATATATTAAAAAAGATAGTCTTTTTCTTCTCTTTCAATCAACCACAGCTGTTGTTTGAGTCCAAACACATTCTAAGCTATTGTGTTTTTCAGGGTTGGCTTCAGATGGATCACCAGATTTCTTGCTCTTGGCTGTTATTCTTTCCTTCTTTTTCCTGGATTTCTTCAAGGTTTGTATGTCTAATCCTAGATATATGCCATGTCGACTATCTAAAATCGTGTTTTATATGCATGAATATTGGTTAACACGGCCTCATTTTTCGATTCATCTATTGTAGTGGGATATTATTACTTCTGCTCTGACAGAGTACGTAGAGGTATAGTTTATGGCGACCTCCGTAGAAATAGGTGAGCTTTCATCTCTAAGATCAATTGTGGGATTGTTCAATTTTTTTTAGCTCCCTTTTTTCTTTTCGTTGTTCTGTACGTGACTAATTTATTTACTTTTGGGGCAGGCTTGATCTGTATTTACCAAAAAATAGTGATGGACCAAAGCCGGTAATTGCATTTGTAACAGGTGGAGCTTGGATTATTGGGTATGCTTTTATGCTCATCACCTTATTATTGATATGAAAATTCTACTCCAAAAATATGAAAGAAAAGGAGTATTTTGAAATACTGGCATAAAGAGGCGGTATTAAGTATAAACCGTTGCTGTTTAAGTTGCCTAATTATGTTGTTTTCATTTATATTCATGCGTGGAACTGTACAGCTATTTTATTGTGTATGTATCATATCCTTTCAGCTGTTATCTACAAATACCGACCAACATATTTGTTGATGCAGCTATAAAGCATGGGGTTCTCTTCTAGGACAACAGTTATCAGACAGAGATATTATGGTTGCTTGCATAGATTACAGGTACTAGGTAGCATCAATAGGTTCAGTCATATTTGATGAAATTTTAGTATGATTTGTCAGAATTCATAGTAGTTCCAGCAAATTCGGAGTGAGATGAAAGTTCATTTAGCCAAACTTTAGCAAGAAACCAAAATAGTTCAATCTGATTGTTGCAGGAATTTTCCTCAGGCAACTATTGGTGATATGGTTAAAGATGCTGCTCAAGGCATCTCATTTGTATGCAACAATATTGCTGAATATGGAGGGGACCCTAACAGGTATATTTGTTTTATTACTATTCTTATCAAAACCTTTTGCATGTACTAATCTAACAAGATCCTGTTTCCTTCGTTAGAGTATATGTTATGGGACAATCAGCCGGTGCACACATTGCTGCTTGTGCTCTACTAGAGCAGGCAATCAGAGAGGCCAATGGCGCCAAAACTTCTTGGAGCGTGTCTCAGATCAAAGCTTATTTCGGTTTATCTGGAGGGTGAGCATGTTTACAAACTGTCATTCCATGATTGCTAATTGCTAGAAAACTTCTTGTATTCTTCAATGTCATCTCTATATCTTAAAAATTGATAACATTCATATTATTCCTAAGACTATAGTATGATATCTGATTTGATGCCATTTGATAGGATGCTTTTCTTCAGAATTCTTACATTTGGCTCAATCTATCTGTAGAAATAACAAAACTGTGTCTTTTAAACTTTGTATGGACAGGTATAACTTGTTGAACCTGGTAGATCACTTTCATAGTCGAGGTTTGTACCGCTCAATTTTCCTAAGGTATGGACAGTTGCTCATTTGCTGCAATCATTGATCACTATTTATCAGGACAATCTCTTATTCATCTGTCTCTCTCTTGTTCAGCATAATGGAGGGGGAGGAATCACTAAGAAAATATTCTCCAGAAGTAATGGCACAGGATCCTAACAACAGAAATGCTGTTTCTCTATTACCTCCTACAATCCTTTTCCATGGAACTGCAGACTATTCTATCCCCTCCGTGTCAAGGTCTGAACCTCGATTCCATAATTCTAGTTCACTGTCAAGGTCCGAATTAAGCCACTATTATTGCTTTAAAAAAAGATAAAACTTGCTTTCCAGAAAGATTTTGCTTGATTTTCAGTTACTATGCACTTGCTTATACTTCTACCCTCTTCATGCATCATATCATTATATAACATTGGACGATTTTCAACAGCACAAGCTTCGCTGAGACCCTCCGAGGCCTGGGAGTTCAAGCTGAGTCGATCCTGTATGAAGGCAAGACGCACACGGATGTTTTCCTTCAGGTATAATGAGGCTAACAAGATTATTGGGAAAAACAAAATGCAGCCTACACTTGTGAAATTTTCTGTCTATTTTTGTAATCGGTATTTTTCTTGGTGTTGCATTGATCATTTGCACAAAAAGCAGGATCCTATGAGAGGTGGCAGAGATGATATGTTTGAAGATTTGGTGGCAATGATTCATGCTGGAGACTCCGAAGCTCTGGCGAGGGACTCCACAGCGCCTCCAAAGAGGCGGCTTGTACCCGAATTCATGCTGCGATTAGCCCACAGTGTCAGCCCGTTCTGAGTTGAGAAGCCTTGTACAAAGACCTGTATCTATAAGCATATTCTTGTGGCATTTGTTGTTGAATACAGTGTAACATTCTTGAATGAGAAAATATAGGAAAAGTTATCGGTTGTTGTTGGTTTTGAATCAGAACAGTGTGTTTAGGTATGTAGATGCAGTTGAAACTTAACTGCAAACAACTGTAATAGAAGTTTTATTTCATGTCCCTCAGAGAAAAGAGAAAAGGGAATCTTCTCTAAAGTGGATTTCTTATACTGCCCCCATACATTACACAATTTTCCTTACTCTTTGGGGTTTGCAATGGCTTTTGTTTTTTATGGTTGGAGAAATCACATCTGTTGTTATGAAGTGCTAATAAAGATATTTCTATACCCGTTCAAACAAAAAAAAAAATAGAGATATATCTATACCTATATCTATATTTATATCAACACTAATAATAAAAGTGAGTTTTATAAAATATGGATTGCCTATTTTATCCATATTACATATATTATTTTTAGGACAATTGTATAAATTATAAATTATGTATCATTATATACATATATCTACAGATTAATTCATTATAATCATGGATTTTAATCTACAAGTTATTTAACTAGATTATAATTCTATTTGATTTTATATATACTTGGAATAATATACAAAAAAATGAATAAATATAATAATATATTGAATTTAATAGTGAATTCAAATAAACCAATCCGATCAATTTACAATAATTTTCAAATGAAGTGGTATGTTGAAACTACACTAAAATTTTGAAATTTTATAAGAGAAAATTTGATTATTATTATTATTATTGAGTAAAGTTTAATGCTTCTCAAACACATTACAACACGTTGCTATAAACAACTTTTGATTTAAAATATTGAGGAAATGATTTTAAAATCTTTAATAACAATTAGAAAGAAATTAGCAATGAACATTTGATTTATTTGTTGGTAAAGATATGACTTTATATAATACAAAGTAACACGTTAATTGACATATCCTCTTTTCTAGTAGAACTAGAAGAATAGAGATGTAAATTTAGAAGGGTTGCTTTGAAAGTGCAGATAGTTCAGACGATCATCATTTTATTATTAGCCCAAGCCAAAGATGAAAAGTTACATAGTCACAGACCTAGACAGGATCATTACATTAAAAAACTTAAGCTAGAAGCCACATATGGGCTGCATAGTTAAGTTGAACAGATTAACATCAATATTGCTTCTCATTTCTTCGCTTTTGACTTGCCCGCTGATCCCTGCATGCAAAAACAACATACCATGATTTCGCGAGAATTAAGTTATTGTTTTCATTTATGGTTCCAAATATACTGAAAAAAGAAAAAGAAAAAGAAAAAGTAAAACTCGCCTTCTTCTTTGGCTCCGGAGGCTTGGTAGGGTCCTGTTTGGTGACCGGAGCTTTAGCGATTGAGAACCAACTTGAGCGATGCCATTTTGTGAGACCCCTACCTACCTTGTTCTTCTTCGATTAATTGAAAATTGATATTTTAATAGTTGCAAAGAGATCCCATCCTAGGCAGAGAAAGATGTTTCGGTAGAAACAGATTAGGAATATATCATATACTTCACTAATCACATCAGCAAGATTCTAACAAACTCTGCAGAAATACATACTAATCTCATAATGTTGCTTCAATGGACAGACATCGTCTTTCCAAACAATATATACATACTTATGTATGTAGAGAAAGTGTTTGAGCATAAGCAAATAACCAGAAAATTAGAAATTATGTCCATCAGCAATTACAGAAATTGTTTTGATGGATGGATGAGTTTTACTTGTATGGTGCTCAACCAGTGTTCCTCATGCCAGCAGCAATGCCATTTATGGTAATAAGCAGGGCATCTCGCAGTTTGTTGTTATCGTCGTCTCGCCTCAACCTTTTCAGTATCTCCACCTGCAGCATGTTTATTGGATTCAGATAGGGAAGCCTGCTCTCAATCAGCTTCCGAAGGCTGCGGTTGTTTTCGGACAATTTTTCATGCCCGGTAATCAACAGCACAAACTTCTCAGCTGTCAGAAGCTCCCTCCTTAGCTCTGCCCCCAGCTCTTGCCTGCTCTCAGACACCAAAACTTCGTCGTAATGCTTGGCTATCGGTATGTCAGCTTTTCCCAGAACCATCTCTATCAAGTCGATAGTTGATTGGAAGAAAGGCCACTCTTTGTACATTGCTCGTAAATCTTCAGTGTGGCCTTTCTCACAGATACCCTTCAGGCCTGCACCAACTCCGAGCCAAGCAGGGAGAATAAGTCGCGTTTGAGTCCAGGCGAATATCCATGGAATGGCCCTCAGGTGTCCGATTCCAGTTGAAACCTTTCTGCGCGTTGGACGGCTTCCAATGTTTAGACAGCCGAGCTCAGCCTGAGGCGTGGCCTCGTGGAAGTAGGCAAGAAATTCTGGGTTCTCATAGACAGTGTTCCTGTAAGTAGTGGAACTGATTTTAGAAATTTCATCCATCAGTTTACGCCATTTTTCTTCTTTAGGTGATTGAGGTGGTCGTATGGTAGCGAGAAGCACAGCTGTGGTGTAGATCTCTAACTGTCGTACAGCCATTTGTGGTAGTCCAAACTTGGCCTGCACCATCTCCCCTTGCTCAGTTGATCTTAGAGTACCCTGCCAATTCATCAGAAGACAGATTTGCCATTATTGGAAATTGAATAATAATAGCTAGTAAAGGTGTAGAGACATAACAAAACACTCCATGCCTCTGCAGAAATTACATCATTTTAGTCCTCAAATGCATTGTATAATCACCAATAGTTCAAGGAAACATTCACGCTCAGATGTAGCTAGGAGCCATCATGATGATTAAACTAGAGAGCAAAAAACACCTTGAGACAGTTTAGAATTACTCACAGAGATAGAGAAATGCATTATATCATACTCCATAGGTTGTTCTTCCAAACAACAAGAAATGGATTAATTTTGCCATGTACTCGGGACTCGGGAGTGACCATTGCACTCGATGTTCTCTCAAGTTTGTTTCTTATATAGCTACTGCATGATTTTGTCAATTTATGACCACCCTTTCAACTTACGATTGCTTCTTACCGTAACATCTGAAACTTTTATAGTTTTACTACTATACATGGTTCTGGATGTTCATTTTGCTTGTTAACTGGATAAAGAACAAAATGCGCCAATTCCAGAATACCTCTGTAAATCTAAGTAAAATTAGATTTAAAAGAAAAGGCAACAATGAAATAAAAAACCAGATCTCACCATAACTGAACCAGGTGGTTGGGATTGAATGGCAAGATGCGTAGGGCCACCACCACGTCCAATGCTGCCTCCACGGCCATGGAATAGAGTAATCTTTATGCCATATTCATTACAAGCAGCGGTAACATCTTCCTGGGCTTTGTAAAGTTCCCAAGCAGCAGTAAAGCGTCCTGCATCTTTACCTGAGTCAGAATATCCAACCATCACCTGCTCCATAAATATTGCTAAAGTTAGATTTGGCATAGACCACCATAGTGAGAGAACAATAGTTACTGTACCTCCTGGTGGCCATTATGGTTCTTAATAATATGATTGTGATACCAATCAATCGATAATAGCTTTCTGATGACTGAACCAGCTTGTCGCAAGTCCTTTACAGTTTCAAATAGAGGAACAACCCGAAGCCTATGACACATGTGGATATTATTCCATCAGTTCGTAAATTTATACCAATGCAGAAAAAGGGTAGAAAATATTGTATTTCCAACGTGTTTTTTCCAATGGGTGCAAGTGTTTGCCAGTCTTCACGAATGCTCCAAAACTCTCTAAAAGGCAATTACCAAGTCTATCGTACACCAATGTCAAAAGAATAAGGATAGCATAATCGCAATAAAAATTTCATTCCAGCAGCAAAAGCTGAATGTTCAAGCCACATTCAAGAAAATTTTCGCGTGTAGCATGATGGCCATTTGTGTGAATTATAAAGCTAATTACACTTTGTAAGCCGATGACCAATGATCTAAAGGAATAATTTACGCTAGCATTTTTCGAAGAAAAGGCATCTTACGTTCCACCAGGACATGGTCTGCCCAGCTCTCCAGCAACAGCTAGGCGAGCATCCTTCTGCAAAAGCTCAACTGCTAGAACATCACTAGCCTGCCAATTTATATAGGCAACACGCCAGTTATTTACTGAATGAAAGGAAGAGAGAAAATTAGTTTTTGGCAAATGATTGTAGCGGGATGTTCATTGGCTGTAGCAACAAGATTATTTAAAATTTCTATAAACGTAAGTCATACGTTGGAGGCCATAGAAATCACATATGCTCCAAGTGAATCATTTCCCAGTTCAGCGGCTACTCTGAAGGTGTCTAATACTTCTTTAACATCAGGGGTAACCTATAAAGAAAAATAAAGTAGAGAAGCATATAAGTAACCGTTTACACATTAAGCTAGAACTGGGAATACTTATAACATTTGACATTGTGATCAATGCAAGCAAGAATAAGATTACTACAAAATTTTAAACAATAGAGATAAATACCTCAAAAGTATTACACATAATTACTTTTCCTTCATATTTTAATCCATATTTCATTACTAAATAACCAACTATTGATCAACTAAAAAATATCTTTATGAATCTTAAAGCTAATACACAAGTTATCGAACAACATATGAACTATGAACTTTTTGAAAACCCAGAGGGAATTTGGTTATGGAATATGGAGGGTAAGGGAACGGTATGATAGTAGTAATGAATGATTGATATTTTAACTTCTATTGCACTTAAATCCAAAACCGACACAAAGTGCTTAATGCAATCCATGAAAAAGAAGCAAAGTTACATACATTTACAATAAAGTAGTTACCTCTATAGTTGGAGGAACTAGAGGCCTTTTCCCTTTCAACTCTCTGGTAAGGAATTCCAGCTTCTTATCTTCATCCCACTCACTATAGGCACCCATATCCAGATATTTGATTATTGCATCCAGTGTTTCTATATGTCTACCAGATTCCTAGTACATGAGGCATGACAGTTAGCAAAAGCAGCATGAATAACAAATAATTGTAGTTTGCAACAGAAACAGGGAATTACCTGACGAAGGTCGAGCTTCATAAGCACCATCCCAAAAGTAGCAACGCGCCTAATTAGATCAGCAAACCGGCCATCGGCCAAGATCCCAGAGCCAGAACATTGCTGCAATATTACGATTAGTCAGTACTTTAAGATCAGCAAATGTCAAAACAGCCTAAATATCTGAATCATTTATGGGGGTGGGAGGATTATAACACAAAGATACCAGTGAGTCATAGCAAAGTAACAGAGGTTCAAGAAGTTGCTCTGAAGTTTCATAATAATCCCAAGAATCATATTCACAAGGAAGGTCCTCAAGAAGAAGTTCTAGCCGTCTCCGACTCTTGGAGAGCTGAATGTAGGAAAAGCAGAGTAAAAAATAACTTATATTAGGATAACTTGAAGAAAAATATAAGTATCAGTAAAGAGAAAATATAATTCATACCAAAGTGATTCAGTAGTGTACACGATAGAATAAAAGTTATAACTTCCCGATATTTACAACATGATATACTAGGATACCCAATTTTATTCCTTTTGGGATAACCTCTCATATCTGACCAGCAAGTCTCTTAAGTTTTCATATCTTACCACAATTTTGAGATGGTAAGCAAAATTCCTACTGTTTGTACTTATGTTTAGACTATGCTAATATTATATCCAAAGCAGAGCTAGACGAGGACTCGAGGTCAATACCTAATGCGCTAATTCTATACTACAACCGTATCATATTTTTGTTTGCCAGCTACAACGTAAATTTGCATTCCTCAAAAGTTGCTCTCCCTAGCATCACAGTAAGTGCCTGTTGTGTAATACAGTTTTCTGTTCAGTTCTTTCTCAGTCGATCTTTCTGTTTGCAGGACACCAATACAGAAAATAACCTCTGACGCTATGCTGAAACCATCAAAAACTATATGTGACGCATAATATATTAATTTTGTGATTTATAGAGTAAAAGTGACTATTGAATGAGACTCTTATCAGCTAAGAGGTCAGATTTACCCCTTTAGCACAATATCATTGTTCCTATGGAAGAATTGTTTTAGAGAACTAGTCCATCCATCACTTATGCTTCATTGAATTTGTGAAGTGGGAATGAGAAACATTGTGAGCGAATTGGAGATAATTGGATGGAAATTGACACGTTTAGCACCTTTTCTTTCACATCCCCCAGAACAACTCTGTAAGGAGCTATCCCAGGTACTTGGGAAGAGCTTGGTTCTAGGAGCTTCTGGAAACTGGTCCTTCCTATCTGAGATTCAGCAAATTGTCTCCTCTGAAGTAGAAGTTGACTCGAACTAGATGATGTTCCTCGTGGTGTCACAACTGACTGACCATTTCCTGAATTATTAGCATTGTCGTTTCCATGTGTTCTAATGGAAAGTTTACTTGTATCAACTGAAGATTCTTTGAAGGTCAAGGAGTCATGTCTACCCTGTTGGCATAAATGCAACAGATGTCCTTAGCATCACACATTGAAAGTGAAGAACATAAATAAATTTTATGTTGAGAAGACCGGTAAAAGAGTTATCGATAGTTTGAGTTACCTGACGATTCATTGGCATAAATTCTGTTCCAGGGACATCAAGTCTAGGATAGTGAGTCTCCATGTCATTGTGTTCTACCAGAAAAATAAAAAGTAAAATGAAGTTTTATCCAAGTTCACATCTCAACATCTAAATATAAAAGATGTCATTAGCCATATTCTAAATAAAATGGAAGCAGCAAAGCAGTCACTGAAAAAGCTTATGATCTTAAGAAAATGAGAACAAAAATCAGCAACACTGCGGCTTGAAGGGAGGTGCAGAAGGATAATTGGAGCAAATGTAATGTGGGAGAATATGCAGCACCTACTAATGCCCAAGCACCAGTAGAACAAGAATATCAACATCTAGTAAAGCATAAAATAAAGGACAACTGAGAAATATTCCAGGACTTTATCATTCCATGCAATAATTTCAAAAGAGAATACTCTAATTCCCTGGTAATATCAATCTTAACCCAAAGAGGAGCACTTGCAGATATTGCAATTTTTAAACAATATACTCCCTCCGTCCCATTCATAATGTCCCATTACTTTTGGGCACAAAGATTAAGGAGACAAATCTGATGAGTCTAAAGTGGTGTGGCCCACATGGGGTCCACATGTTTTTGTGTATACAGAGTATTTTTTTTGCCAAAAAGGGAATAGGACAAGATGAGTGGGACAAACTAAAGTAGTAAGTGGGACATTATGAATGGGACGGAGGGAGTAATATATTTTCTGTTGGCAATCACTAAATTTTCTGAATCAAACAATATATTTTCTGTTGGCAATCAAGTCCACAAAATGAAAAAATATTAGCAGTAAATTGCATATGTGCATGAAATTGTATCATTCCGATGAGCTTAAAACTCAAGCAATGAAAAGTCAATTGTTAATTAACTCCGCAAAGATAAAGGATGCCTGAAAAAGTTGAATCAGATATGAATTGATTAAGTGAAAAAGGAACCCATTTCAACTTTCACATAATTGGAAGATAAAAGGCAAGAAGTTTAACAATGTGAAGTTGTATACACATTACAAACTATCGAGATTGAGAAATTAAACTATCGAGATTGAGAAATTAACCTGCACAAGAGGGCATGTCAGCTCCAGCTGGAAGCTGTGTTGGAAGAGCTGGAGCATGATTGCTGTAGTTTTTGAATTGGCCCAAGCTTGATTGTTGACTCCGAGTTTCATGCCAGTCATCCAGTGTTTTGTCTGAAGGAGTACAGGTACAAAATGTCAGCACTTACTAACAAGTGCTTCAGCTAACTGCCAAACTTATTTGAGGAAGAAAATGCTTAATGACGTCACACTGATCATGAAATCATGTAGAAGCATGAAATAAATGGAATATGACTACTTGCGTTGTAATCTACTAGGTCCTGATTTGGATGCAAGCTTTAGCAAAATAATCCTGCCAAAAGGCTAAATTTAAAAGGAAGAGCTCTTACTACAATGCAGCAAGGTTAAAAACCTAGAACATATTGGTGAAGCGCCTCAAATTGATAGAATTCAAAATAACAGGGGTACATGCAAATACATGCTACACTAGCTGAGACACTAAAAGAGCTTCCAAACTTAGATCCTACTCACATTAACTATACAGACTGCCTGTCTAATGCTGGTTAGCTACTCGATCAACTAACAACAATTTTTAGTAGCTTGTATACCCAATTACCCATCAGACAATGGTGATCAAGATGAAGAAGGGCATGAGTAGAGCGCATCTTCTCATATGTGTAGCATGAACCTAGCACACCATACCTTTTTCTAAAATGTCACGTGCTAATCTTGATAATTTTGGACTGCATTGGTTCATGGAGAGTTCAAATCTGAGGTTATCAACTTCACGCAAGTAGAGATCAACAGCCATCCACCTGGATAAAAGAGACACGTCCCTTGTGACCTGAAACCATTGGAGTAAAACCCCATCATACACATGAGAAGAATCAAAGGGTGATATAGTCATGGAGATATAGAAACAACCTAACAACATTACTGAGGCACTAAAAATTTACTTGCTCCAAAAGATTTTACAGAACAAAATACAAAGAAATCACCTTTGCAGTCACATTAGGATTTCCATCTCGATCACCCCCCATCCAGGATCCAAATTTTATTGGAGTGCACGTCAAGGGTAGGGGCTTTCCAGTATGCTGCGGATGATGAATGTGATAAAAAGCAACAGACTAAATGGAAGACTTGGAAACGAATGAGATTAACCTTCTTTAGTGCATTGCTGAGACGACGTAAATAATGAGGTACAGCTCTCCAAAGTGATTGCTCCACGATATTGAGGCCTGAAAAGGAAAGCAACATTTTGTATAAGTCGAAGTATAACATCTGAACATGTCCAAACCTATTTAACTTACCAGCTCTAGCTTCATCAACTGGGGTAGGTTTGTGTCTCCTAAGCTCATCCGTTTGCCATATTGAAGCAAGCTCTCTCACCTAAAATATCAAAAAGACTCATGTCACATAGGACATGTAAAAATTGGCATTGCCTTTTATCACTCTACTTTTTAAGAACAGCTACCAGATCTTCAATTAACATCTCTCTATCTTCATGCCCAAGGTCAGGACGATCATTATATTCTAAAAGATGCTGCAAAGAACAATACTCTCTAAGTTCAAGTCTTCAACATGACAAAATGATAAATGTGGTTAAGCTGCATACTGCAATCTTGATATGTTTATATTGCAGAGTTCTACGATTAATTTGAGTTGGGTGTGCTGTCAGGACAATTTCAACCTCCTGTAGTAAAAAACAATTAATATACTTCAAAATTCAAATAAATCAGTTGTAACTTGTAGAACTAAACACGAAAAAGACAGCAACCAGAGACCTGTTTGCAAACAGTATCATACAGCTCAGGTGGAGAAATGCCGCCTTGCACAAGCTGATTCAGAACATCATCACATGATTTTGATAAATTTGCAGAGCCTCGAGCCTTAGTTACTCTGCCAAGTAGGGTGTTACAATCATTATTCAGAGGACAAAAGTCTCAAGAATTCAGCAGAAAAGGAACTGACCGAGTCATTTGACAATTATTTCTCCGTCATCTTATCAGAATTTTAGAGATATATCCACATCAAATACATATATAGCTGAATTTATGGCAACAAGATTGAAGCTAAAATGTCTGAATAAGAATTCTAAGACTACTATCCCCCACAAATAAGCAAAGAAATTGCATATATATTGCTAATGGGCCTGACACTAGATTTAATGTATGTACTTTAATATGCGGTCAAGCGCCACAAGCCAATCCACTAAATACGAATGATCAACATCTAAAGTCATTTGTACAATAAGCATTGACTATAATAAGGACATTATTCTTCAAATTTACAAAATAATAACTTATGTGGAGAACTATTGTTTGCCATTAATGTAATTGTGGTAAGCATGCCCTCATACATTCTGAATTGTGGAAACATAGAAAAAGACAAAAAACAACAAGCATGATTATGTGAAAATAAACATTACCAACTTTACCTGTGATGTGTTTCTGCAATTCCTGTCAGGTTTAGATAATGACTGAACGCTCGAGCAAGTGATAGGGCTTCCTCAAGTGTCATCTTAGACAGCTCCGCAGACAATTGCTTCTCAAGAAGCTCTGCTGTATCCTCAATTCCTGCCATCCTCATGTTGCATGCACTCTACCATCCATACTTCAGTCATTAGTAGTTGTACTCAATTACTCATGCATGCATGTGAGCGCACATAACACATACTTATAACAAAGCATTTCCCACCTTAAATTGCTTCAGTACTCTAAATTAAGAAATTCAAAAAGTAGTTCATCAGATCATTTAATAGACCTAGTGATACTCCACGTCAAACGTCTCGTTCATAGTATTTTCGCACAAAAACTAAAATGAAGTGATACATATAACCTACTAGTTTGTATAATTGTAGTAGAAACAACGTAGCTACACATTAACCGCGGGTTACTGGGTAGAGGACAAAATAGAACCGAGCATGTTAAAGTAAGAAAATCCACCAAACTATCCAAGGAACTCTTCAGTTGAAGCCAGATCTGCCAATGCTTAAAAATTTGAAACACAAACCACTAATCGCAAGGCAGCATTACCAAAACCTATCTGAAGAAATGCATTATCATTTATCCACGCTTGGACACCAGCATAATAATGCGCAAAAATTACTCTGTGGTCCAGGGAACTCATCAAAAAGCACTAAAATGATAAGAATAAGCCAAATTCCAGTATTACAGTCTTACAGACATAGGGAATAAAATCCATATACTAAATGAGAACGGACACTACTCTCTCACACCGCACTATGAAACAACTATGTAACACAAAGTGTGAATAACTAACCATCAGAAGAAACAGCAGTAAATCAACACAACAAACGGAACGGATGAAGCAGAAATGCGGTAAACCAAGCACGATCTACAAATAGAAGCTGAGAAGAGAGGAAAGTAGCAGAAACCTGTGCGAGAACTCTGGTTCGTTCAAGTTTTTCCATGAACTCAGGCCCTAATTCTCGTTGGAGAACATCATTAAGCAGGTTTCCAAGTAATCTGCAGTCATCTTCGAACCCCTGAAACGATATCTCCTCCGCTATATCATCCGTAATGTCCGTCATGTTTCCTCCCTCGGCGTAAATCGAAGTTCTAGATGAGCGCAGGAAGAAAAGTATAATGAGAGCAGAGCAGAACAGAGTGTGTCTGTGTTGCTGTTGGCGGGGAGGAGAGAGAGTTGGCGCAGGAGATTTTACCGTGAGGAGGAGTGAGATGAAGACACGTGGAAATTATTACTAGAGCGGATTACGGTGATGGTTTTGTCGTCTTTTATTGGTGGCTAGTACAACGTGACCAGTATTGACTGATATGCTGTACGTAGTAATGGTAATGGGTCGGATATCCACCCATTAAACGTTTCCCAAACTCATACCTGTCTAAAATTTTTAAATTTATATCCGTCCCAAATCCGTCACGGGTAGTAACATTTTTTCCCAAATCCGACCCGAATCCATTGGGTAATACCCGCTAATTACCCACCCAAACCCGTATAGATTTAAATAAATAAATATAAATGAATTATCATAATATTTCATACACTCAATCAATTAAAAAAAATCATAATATTATGAATTAAATATGATACGAATAAGAAGAAACAATAATTAATTAGAATATTAAAATGATGAAACTTGTAAGCATGCGTCTTCTTTGCAGAAATGAAGAGTTGAGAAGG
>JAYJMF010000021.1:2909729-2921350 GCA_036873715.1 Salvia sclarea | reverse complement strand
CCGAGGTCGCCTGGCCGAGGTCGATGGGCCGATATCCTTTCCTTTGTCTGGGCTTGACCTTGGGCCTGGTAGTTGGGTTTGGCCTTTGGGCCCATATCCTATCATCTCTCTTATTTGAATTTTAAACAAATTAGATAACTCTTATAAAATTTATAATTTGATCTACAAAGAAATTATATCATTAAATACGAAAAGCAAATTTAATAATGTAGAATCCATTTATATATGGTCTGGATTCATTATTTATGCCCACATTAAATAACTAAAATCTACCAAATATCCTTCTTATTTTAGCATAAAAGCTAGGAGAAGACTCATTGATGTTAATGTAGTTATAGAAGATGAAATCGTATAAAATATATATAATTTTGATGTATATTTAGTGAATTAATATATTCTTATTATATACTCCCTCCGTCTAATTAGTATTGACACCATTTTCCTTTTTAGTTTGTCCCATTAATAATGACACATACTAAAAAAGGTAAGAATTTTGCCTTAAAAAAACTAGTCAACTTAGTAGAGCCCACCATTTTACACACAAAAACACCACTTCCTTAATTTTCGTGCCCAAAAGTAAGTGTCAATACTAATAGGACGGATGGAGTATATTATATATACAATGTATTAACATATTCATTTGAATATATAATATATATTAGTGTAGATATTTTTTCTTGAAATAAAATGCGTAGTAAACATGTAATAAGTAATTAATCCATATTTAATTTGTCACGCAGACACTTTTTTAATGGAGTTGTGGACTTGTGTGGTGAAATCTCGTATAAATAGAATTTTGATGGAGTAATATATATTCTCACAATATTCCAACGTACGTATATCTAATGCATTAGTATATTGTTTTGGATATATAATGAATTACTCCATCCAATTCAAATTATATGTCTTCCTAAGTTTTGACATACATTTTAATAAATCAAAATGTTACTCAAATTAATTTTAGTTAATGAATCATTAATTATTTTTAGTTATACATTTGTTATTTTCTAGAGGAAAACACTTTATATTCTTCAAGAAGATGAAAAATTGTCAATCAATTTGCTTTGATCTCATCAATGCCTTAAATAGAAGGGTAATTAATGTTTGATATGTCAAAACGACATTTAAATTGAACAAAATTTAAAACTCCAAAACGACCAATATTTTGAATTGGAGGAAGTAATTTATATAAGTACATAGACCTCCAAAACCTACATGTTTTTTTATTGTTACTATAAATTTTCAAGTCGCTCAACGTCCACATTTAATTGTAAATAAGAGAAGTCAAGGATTCAAACCTCCACTCTCTTGTTCCCTATCAAAAGATGAAAATATGAATTACTAGAATTTACAAATATAAACAGCCAAAACATAGTTAAATATATTCCCTTCATTCCGGTGAAGTTAATACGTTTCTTATGGGCACGTAGTTGCAGAAGAGTTGAAAAGTAGTATAAAGTGGGGGTGAGTTATGGTGCAAAATTTTCCTTTAGCACATCTTTTATATGTGTGTAGCACTATCAGTATTACTATTTAGCACAGATTTTAAATATATGAGTTTAACACATATTTCATTATTTCGTAGCACAATTCTCTAGCACACACAACACAAACACCTAGCACACAAACACTTAGTACAACTGAGTGTAAATCTTCACCATTGATCTAATCCATCAATGGCCCAGATTCATTCCTATTTCCTACGAAATTTACCTTTCCTACCTGAACCTATCCCGTATAAAGTGATGATAGAAATATAATATTATTTAAAATTGTGTGAGTCGTAAAGGTGTTTTAAAAAGGAAATGTAACAACTTGAGCGGGACGGAGGGAATATTAAAAGTAATCCCTGGAAATGATTACATTATATTAGTGTAAAGTTTGCAAGATCTTTTCTCTGAATGAATACAGAGAAAGTAGCAATTAATTCCCGTGAGAATTGAAGAGAAGAATTATACAACCAAATTAAAGTGATGGAGATGTCTCTGCATGAAACAATGATAAAAGGAAACGTAGCTCCGGTCAAAGGAATATATCCCAACCTGCCTAAAAACAGAAAATATCCAACCACAACTCCCCTAAAAACCCTAGCTAAATGACTAATGTCAGAAAAACCCTAGCTAGAATGGGGGACCCACCCCACCCGACCAACATGAATGAATGGAGGGAGTATCATTGAGCCCCGAAATCCCACAAATGAATAGTGGCATCATCAGAGCATGCAGCCACGAACCTCTCATCTGCAATGAGTGCATTGCACTCTTCAATTCTCTCCCGAAAACTATACAAATATTGAGCATGTTCAATCTCCCAAACCCTAATAACCCCACCACCCCATGTCAACCCATACCCACCATTGATGCACCCAAAGGAAACCCCCTCTCCCATGGTGAACCTACACACCTCCTCCATGGTACCAACCCGACGCACCGAGGCAGCCCTCCGCGTGTCGGGAATGAGGGCAGAATCGCCGTAGGCATCGAAGGCGCCCACGACGATCCCCCCGGGGAAATCCTCCTCCCCCACCACCACCCCTAGGTTTAGCAAATGGAACACCAAAACCCTAACCCCGGTGCAGGCGATCGCCAAGTCGCCGCTGACCACCCGGATCCGGCCGATCATCCCGGTGAGCTCCGTGAGCAAATGCCATCCCATCACCGCCTCCGGATCGGTCAAGGTCCCTCCCACGAAAAGCAGCTCCTCCGTTTGGGCGTTCCATATGTGGAATGCGCTCCCAGGAACACCTTAATTAATTTATTTATTTAATGTTACTAGCATCCAATTAATTAATTAAGACAAGGAAAACCCTACCTGCGTAGAGTCCGACCCACCAGCGCTGGCAGCCGGCAAAGTCGAGGAGGACGCCGTCGTTGACGACGTCTCCCAAGTGCGCCCTGCGGAGGGGGGAGACGGCGGTGAGGGCGGCCATGTGGATGTCGCCGTCGAGGGTGGCGAAGACGAGGCGGGAGTCGGAGAGGATGATGCCGGAGACGGCGCTGGAGAAGCGGCCGAGGCGGTCGCGGTGCTGAGGGTAGAAGGTGGAGAGGTGGAGGCGGGTGGGGATGTGGAAGAGGTGGACGGCGCCGTCGGAGAACCCGGCGGCAAGGTGGCTCTCGGAGAGGGCGAGGCGGCGGCAGCAGAGGCCGTCGTCGTCGTTGTTGTTGTTGTCGGTGGGGACGAAGTGGAGGGTGGCGTGCTCGCACCTGCGGGATCGGAAATTGGCGGCGGTGCGGTGGCGGTAGACATACTCATCTCTCCACGACTCCCCGTGGATGAGGACCTCGCCACCAACGTTCCAGATGCTCCGTGCCAGGTTTTGCCACAGCAGATCCGACCGCGATATGGTCCGCCACGTCGAACACACCTGTACGTGTGTCCATTCAATATTAATTAATCTTCTGTATTACTGTTACTAATCCGACTTGGGAAAACTAAAACGGATTACTAATTAGTGTGCATTTTTCAAAGCTCAACTGCTGCAAATGGATGCGGCCATTCCCTTTTAACCCATGCTTGTGTCCATAATTAATTAATTAATCAAATCAAAATATATAGTAATAAATAAATAAGTAAAGAGGAGCAGAAAAAGACTGTTTGGCCAGAAATCCAAGAATTTATATGCAGGCATGCCCTCTCCTCTGCATTGAAAAAGCTGAATTTATATATTAAATGTAACTGTGCATGGAAACTGCAGTGAGATACAAGAATCACTTTATCAATAACTATTAGAGCCAGACAACCTAGACGACTTCTACTGCGTGTTTTCTTGTTCAATTTCTGCGTGAGAGAGAGAGAGAGAAAGTGAAACCAATTCCCATTCTCTATGCGAATCCAACTGCAAATGACACAGAATCTATATAAACATACACACACAGGCATGAGAATCCATATGTACTTTCATGATTCAATATTCAAGAAAATAAATACACTTAGGGACACAATTTGAAAGTTAATTGATGCTTACAAGTAACCGGCTTGTAGGGACACAGTCCACAGTGTAAAGAAGGTCTATATATGCAATGCAGCAGCAATAGCATAGGAAGAAGAAGAAGAGAGAGAACAAGAGTTGTCATGGCAGCAGACTAAATAAAAGTAGCTAGGGAAATGCATGTCTTGTATTATTCACAAAACAAAATATACAAATAATAATAGTAATCCGACAGCTTCCATCGTCTTAAATGTGATCATTCAGGTTAAGATAAGCTATATGTAAAGTACAGAAGATGTATAGATACAGACAACATGAAAAACAGTGGAGCTTTAGTTCAATTTCACACCTATCTGAGACCTGACACACCATGCAATTTTTGTTACTTTTAATAAAACCCCTTATTATTCAAACTCCCCTATAGTCCAATGGATAATGCAACGCAAAGGAAAAATCTTTTGCAGATTTCCAATCTTTATAAGTATGTTGGAATTGGAAGCTCAAAAAAGTAGGGGTGTTTTTTTGGAGCTCAAAACTTAAAAAGGAGGGATTCTGCTTCTGCTTCTGCTTCTGCAAAAGAAAGTGAAACAAAGCTCGAAAGCATACTTTTAATATAAGACTCTCCAAAAAAGGGAAAATTGTCTGTGTTTTTTCTTCTTACACATCTAGAGCTAACCAACATTTATAGGGGTATATTGACAAGTTTGTTGTTTATAACTAGACGACTTTTGCAGTACGCAAATGGAAATGGAGCTCCTTATAATATATATATATACATACAACACACACATTCATTAATTGAATTGTGAAAATGAAGAAATATAGTGTAGCAATAAAAGGACAAGATTGATGAATTGGTACGTGTACCTGAAAAATGTTGGAGAGGAGTTGAGCAGCGGCGAGGCGGCCGATGGTGGTGGATGCATCAACGGCAACTTGGAAAGCGAGAGCCTCGAGGAATGGCTCCGGCCACACTCCATTGCTAGACCTGATCCGACTGCGAGAAGAGGAAGCTCCTTGAAGCTCTCCACCATCGCCGCCGTCTCCTCCTTGTGTGGAGGAAGGTGAAGATGAAGTTGACATGTTGTTTTCTTGAGAGTACTTGCTTACTACTTCAAAAGAAAGATTTCGAGACAAATAAACTATGCAAAACAAAAAGGGAGATAGAGACACACAAATCTAAACATGAGGAAGAGGAGGATGAGGGCCCCAACCCGCCCAAAATGCTCTCTCTCTCTCTCTCTCTCTCTCTCTCTTCTCTCTCTCTGTTTTCGAGTTTCAAGACTTGTGTGTGCTTTTATATTATTATTATTATTATTATTATTATTATTATCATTATTATTATTATTATTTTTATTATTATTATCATCATATCATATCATATCATATTGTTATATTATAATTCCAATTCTAATTACAAGAGCCACCTAGCCCATAAATCACTCTAATCTCTCCACGTCATTTTTCCTATTTTAGAATCATATTATAATTCCAATTCCAGTTAGCTTCTCTAAAGTTCTTCCCATAATTATGCCTCATGAAATTTCTTATAACTATAAATTAGCATAACTGGAAGATTAATATCTCAATCTAATTTATTATTAATTTCAAATAATAATTATTTATATATTTTTTAATGAATAATTTTGTTATGACATTAATTAGTCAATTTTTTATTTATGTCAACGAGGCAATACTAGTATTTGAATTTCATAATTTTTTGTGGTATATATTCGAGATTCAAAACCAAATTACTTTACCGATTGAAGATCTCATATTGATATATGAGTTTGATACGAACAACTTAATGACTTTAATATGAACAAACCCCAAAGCCACGGTTGCATCGTCTTATCATCGTTTATAAGATTAGAATATATAAATAAATATTATTTAAAGTTGACAATGAATTGTATTGAGATATTAATCCCCTCGACTTTATATTTATTTTACTATATGTTCTCATTTCAAAATAATTTATTATGATTGAATAATATTAATTTCAACTACTTTATTAATATTTCGACAAGACGAGACGAGACTATAGTACCATCTTTCTGACGAGACAACCATATAGGGTATTGACGAGTCGAGACAAGACGAGACTACTATGAAATGGAGACGAGACAATACTATCGCACGTTGGCGGCAACCAAATTGCATATAGATGAGACGAGACTACCGTGTAAAATTCGACGACGCAACCATGCAACGCTCCAACAATGTAAGACTAGACTACCTTGTATTGGAGGCAATAAGGACGAGAGGAGAGGAGACAAGACGAGACTATTGGATAAAATTTTGACGAGACAATCATGCAACGCTCCAATAAGGTGAGGCAATCGTATAACTTTCCGGCGAGACAAAGAACTATTGAATTTTGACAATTAACAAGTACTACTATTATACGAATTTGAGTAAACTAACTTGTTAATAAAAATATTTACAAATTATGACACAAAATAATTTTTATAGAGTTTCGACCGATTACAGCCTAGTTTTAATGAACAATAATTATGATCAATTCCCCCCTCGTCTCTAAAACTCTAACTAACGCAAGCTCTCATATCCGATTTTAATACCAATGGACTATAGCAAGCATGGTTAAAACCGAGCTTTAATGATTGCTTTATATCTTGATTCCAGAAATCATAGCCCAATTATTATTGGGAAAAACATAAAAGATTAATTAATTAAAAGCTACCTATTTTTAGGTTGGTAGCTGGGTGCAGATCATGATTAGTTGATCTATAGAATTCTGAACCTCTGACAAAATTAAATTAGTAGTATAGTATTTTAAAACTTAAGACAGTCTAAATGACTTAGGTAACATCAAGCCCTAAAATTCAATGATATTTGACATTTTATGCACTGTATTTTGTGGTGCATGTGGAGGGGCCGGCTGCATAAAATATTGGTTCCTTGTAGTATTTTATTTTGGAAATAACAATGTTTATTCGTACATCAATTATTTGAAATAATTGTTTTAGTTAGACTATAAAAGTTTTATTTTTTATTTATAATAGCAGGGTTCACAAAATTATAATATCTTGTTGGAAAATTAAGCACAACAAATACGAAAATAAAGAAAAATACACGAGAATTGATTACCTAGTTCGTCTCCATGAGACTACGTCTGAGGATACCACTAAAGAACTTCTGATGAAGATATGCACTTTACAATTACAATTAGAGGCTCATTTATAGGCAAACAATGGAACCCTAAAACACCTAAGTTCATAACTTAATTACTTGGGCCCCAAGTCAAACTCTATAATTAACAATTACTTGAGCTCCAAATCAGCTCCATAACCTAACAATCTCCCACCTGGAGACTGATCTTATATTTAACAGTAACTGTAAACATCTTTTCTGAATTTGAGCGGCAATGCCAAGCCGTTCGATTGGGTGGTGGTCTACCCGGTCCTTCAACAATGCCGCGTTGAATCTGAACTCCATTGCTCCCGCTCGAGTTAGAAACATCTAACTAAATAACTTGATTATGTGCACTGTGAGAATCCTGGGTATTGGGTTCCTGTTGCTTCAAGATCCTGCCATCCTTCGAAAAACACACCCCTTTTTGTTTCTTGAAAACATGCTCCTCACACTGATTAACATCGGTTGTCTTGAGGTCCGATAGCTCCTTGGGGCGCAGCTCCCTAGTTCCCATCTCACTCACATGACCAGTACTGACCAGTACGATAATGTTTCAAATCTGCATTATTTTCGTACTCCGGCAATATCTTCTTTCTCTTCGTCGTGGTCTGAGCTACAATCGTGTCTAGCACGTTCCAGGACAACGGTAAGCGCACCACGCTCATCGTTTTTCTGTCCCGCGACTTTTGCTCCTTCAACTTCTCACATGGTATTTTTCCTCCATATTCATCATATTTGCTCGCACTGAACCTGGTGCTATGATACCACTTGTTGGGAGATTAAGCACAACAAATACGAAAAGCAAAAAAAATACACGAGAATTGATTACCCAGTTCGTCTCCATGAGACTATGTCGGGGTCACTGCCAAGCCAAGATCTCTCCATTGAAGAACTTCTGATGAAGATATGGTGCACTTTACAATTACAATGAGAGGCCTATTTATAGGCGAATAATGGAACCCTAAAACACCTAAACCCATAACTTAATTACTTGGACCCTAAGTCTAATTTTATAATTAACAATTACTTGAGCTCCAAATCAGGCTCCATAACCTAACATATCTATTATATATTTAATAATATGTTTTGAAACACGTACATCTTATAGAGATTATGGAATGAATATCATTAAATTGACATGTGTGATAAAATATTACAAGTATATATAGAGGTGAGGACCTCCGTATTACAGAAAGAGATATACATGCCAAATGTATGTAACTATAAACTAAGGAATAGATCTACTTCCTAGCACATCTTACTTATAATATGACAAATAGTCGATGAATGAGTTGAGAGAGTAATAATAGACTTAAACTTTTCGTGTACTCTAGAAATACATATATATATATATATATATATATATATATATATATATTATATCACTCTATTTATATCCGAATTTCATTTTTAGTGATGTATATATAGTCTTTCCGTTTATGATCCGTTTGTCATATTTTGATCGATACAAGTTTTAGTAATTTTATTGGTTTAGTTAAAAAGGTGTATTAAAAGTTGAAAAAGTGTATTGAAAATTAAAAAATACCACAAATGAAAAGTGACATATAATTTATGAACTGAGGAAAAAGAAAAATGTATCAAATTATTTGTGGACGGTGGGAATAATTTAGAGACATAATAAATTTTTGTGATAATAATAAGAGTTTATTGTGCTTTACACCCAATAATAATCATCTACTGCTAATTTTGTGAAAATTCAATGTATATTAAAACTATGTAATGATTGTCTGCGGCACTTTACAGCGCATTCTTTTTGGGGATTAAGGTTTATAGGCTCGATGTAATTTTATCATCATTGCTTTACACCGGGCACTAATTTGTTGACATTTTTTTGGATCTGATTAATTGTGCTAATTTTCACTCTGCCGACTCAGGCTGTATATTTCATCTCTCGAATAAATATGGCAAATTGAGCATATAAAAAGTGAAAAATTAAAAGAAGTGATAACAAATTCATAGGAACTATATATTGCGCGCGGTATGCTAAATTAGTTTTACTTTTACCGTCATAAATTTGAAGACATTCTACACATACATATCAAATTGAGTTATGGAAGTGCAACAAAGAGTGGTGTTAGCGTCCTAATTAATGATTAGACATGTCATTATAAATAGAAGCCCATCGATAACATACTCTAAATTACATCCGATCGATCAACAATGACATGAAAATAATTCAGAGAAGGTAAACATGCAATTAGTATACGCGCGTTCACATACCATGATGATGATAGTACTATTAATAGAACTCTTGAAATTTAATTTATTGACAATGCAATAATTTATTTGTTTTTCGAATACTGAATGATGCTCCACTTCTTTTGTGATGATACGAATTGAAATATAGTAAGTGTGAGGATGATGGCAAACAACTCATTTGATGTGGTCATAATTTTAGTAATTATGTCGCCTTATCTCACTACATCAATTACTCACTGCCTGCACTGACACTGTAGCACAGACCACCTAAAAACTGACTTAATTAGGTCCCTTCCTCTAATAAATGATTTTTGTCAAATTTAAATTCAACGAATTTGAAGAATCGATGTTATATTGGAATGTTTTTCTAAAAGTAGAACGTGAAAGTCTGATTTGGGAGGAGACCGGTTGAAGAGTGGGTGCAGTTTGGTGTGGCACTAGTCTACCTATCGTTTAACAGTTTCCGAGAAAACGAAATTAGATAAATCCATGTCCCCTCCCAAACCAAACCACAGTCGACCCTCATTCATCTCTCTCTAGTTCAATCAGTTTGGTGGGGCTGTTCACCTTCTTTTCCTCTACACAAACACTAACAATAAAAACTCCATCCATTTCCCACCATCACTCAAGCAAACCAATTCCTTCATGAAGACCATCACGGCCCGTGGCCCTCACGACTCCTTCTCCTTCTCCCGGAGATACTTCACCTGGAAGAAGAAGAGCGCCGACGACGACATGGCCGAAATCCTCAACCTCCACGCCTCCGACCAAGACCACAACTCATTCCACTCCGCCAACAAGCCGCCGCGGAAGAAGCCCTCGGTGATGGCGGTGGCGAAGCTGCGGTGGTCCAGGGCCCTGGGGCGGGCCGGGCCACGTCTGGGCACGAAGGTGGTGGGGACCCTCTTCGGGCACCGGCGCGGGCACGTGTGCTTCGCGTTTCAGGAGGAGTTCAAGCTGGGGCCGGGATTCCTGGTGGAGCTGGCCACGCCCACAAGCGCGCTGGTGAAGGAGATGGCGTCGGGGCTGGTCAGGATCGCGCTCGAGTGCGAGAAGCGGGCCGAGAAGAAGGGCTCGAAGCTTCTGGAAGAGCCCGTTTGGCGGACATACTGCAATGGGAAGAAGTGCGGGTACGCGATGCGGAGGGATTGCGGGCCGGAGGAGTGGGAGGTGCTCAACGCCATCGGGCCCATCTCTATGGGGGCCGGCGTGCTGCCCTGCGGTGGGCCCGACCCTGACGGCGAGATGATGTATATGCGGGCCAAGTTTGAGAGAGTTGTGGGCAGCAAAGATTCCGAGGCTTTCTACATGATGAATCCCGATGGGAATGGTGGGCCCGAACTCAGCATCTATTTGCTTAGAGTTTGAACTTTTCTTTTTCTTGCGTTGGTATATGTGTGTATACTCTTGTTTCTTTCCCTTGTCAATCAAAGCTGGAGGCAAACGCATTCATTGTGTTGTCTTCATATTTTTGGATTACTACTATCTTTTATTTGGGTGAATTCGGACTACCGAATGTGATTTTTTTTATAATTTCTTTTATCAGAGATACACATGGAATTATTGAGTGGGAACTGCGGTAGTATAATGCAAATGTTGTTTGGATTGAGTAATGATGGGATTGCGACAGAAAAATAATTCTTTATATAAGGGGAAATAATAAAGAAAACAAAACAAAAACTTAGATTAAGATGAGAGTAGAAAAAAACAATTATAATGATTGGGCAGGAATGATTTGGCCACGGACACACCTAAATCGAAGACGGCCCAACACATGGGGAGACCTCAATAATGTTTTCCCTAACACGTGCTCATTATTTCTTATTTTCTTGAATTCCAACTTAGAATTTAAAATTTTGAGACACAACAAATTGTTGCTATTTTTCTCTACGACAACTAGGCCTGTCGAAGGATCCGGTTCTGGTTAACCGTACCACAAATTATAGTTAACCGCATCATAAATTGCCCAAAAGTAGGAACCACTAGCCACACCACTTAATTTTATGGTTAACCTTAATCACACCATATTTTTTCGGTTCGGTTCCGGTTAACCTTTAGATAATCATTTCAATTTTTTTTCTTTTATTTTTTTTTCGAAAAATTTAAAATTAAAACTGAAATTTAACTATTAACTATCAAAATTCAACACTGAAATTCAACATATCAAAATTAAAATTCATAATTTCTAGTTTCAACTATCAAGCATCAACTAATAATTATCAAAATTGCATAATTCCCATCATCATATATATATAATTGAGAGGGTGAGACGAGAGAAGAGAAGAGAAGAGTAGGATTTGAACTTTGAATGTTTAAT
>JAYJMF010000021.1:2865229-2876789 GCA_036873715.1 Salvia sclarea | reverse complement strand
TATATATATTATTTAATTTTGTATGAATGTTAATTGAAATACAGAAAGAATGTTGGAAGACAATCAAGGCAGCGGTATGGAGTTGAGTTAGAGGGAAGGACGAGCAGAAATCGCAACGGTTGAGCTTTCCGAATTGGTATCGATCGCCTCTAAGTGAGTTTGTTTTTGTTTTTAGGCTCTGTTTTTGTTCTTGTTTTTCGTTGTTGTTGTGTCATACCTTCTGGTTTGATGGCTTGGCATTCCTCATTTCTTTTCCTCTTCTAAATAATAAAGATTTTCTAAAATAAAAACGTCTCAAATTTCGTGGGACAAAGGGAGAACAGAGAACTATATTATATTTGTAACATACATGACCGAGATAAATGGTTCATATCCAAAATTAGTAGTACGAATATCTATCTCTTTCATGAAACTTTCAAGCTGAGTCTAAAAGATGAGTTACCTCACGCGTTTTTAGTTATATTACTATATACAAATACAGAGTAGGTGAATCAAAATTGTACTATAATATTTACAAAAAATAATGTCTCGTCGATCTACCTTTATATAATATTTTGAGAATTAAGCCTTATTCCGACCCATTCAATCTTTTGATATATCTGACAATGGGAGATTAAAGTTAAGAGTGAACACGGACAAATCTATTATTCATTGTCGATTTGGGGATCAGAATCGACGAAATTGAATCTAAATCTTTAGTCAGTCTGAAACGCAATTAAGACTTGAAGAGGATCAGTTGTCTAAAAAAGAAACGCAAAAATGTGAGTGATCTCAAAGCTTATATGAATGAAATACCCTCGAGTCAAGACGTGTACATTACTTGAAGATGATTCCACATAGTATTAGTTAATTAAGTGAAGTTCGAGTGGAGGTCAAAAGCTCAAAATTAGATAACTAGCTAACCTTAATTAATGAACTTAACTAATCAAGCTTAATGGATACATTAATTGGGCATGCAGTTCATACATCATGCATGGCCACTTCAAATAAGTTTATAGCTAGGATGTTTCTTAAAAATAAAAATAAATATATGAAATGTAAGGAGTAATTAAGTTTGTAATTGTGTACGTGGGTGTAGAATAATCAAGTATTGTTGTGTCCCAAGTGCTTAGGCTTAATGGAAGAAAAAATGAAAAAAAGAAATAGAGTAAAAGTAAGGGGGGATGTACTTGGTAAACCACGGTCCACACTCATGTGAATCCCGACTACTACTTCTACTTGTTATGCTTATGTTATGTGTATGCCCCCAACCACATACTTATCCCACATGAATCTTCCTAGGGTTGACCCACACACATAGTAGTACAGTATTATTTTTCAATCCAACTTATTATTTTACTATTTATTACTACTACTATAACTTTTTTTTTTAATTATTATTATTATTATTATATTTCCCACACACACACACACACACACGGCCCCTATATATATATATATATATATACCAGAACACAACACCTCATCAGATCACTTCATCTCATTCCACACTTAAACTAATTTCCTCTCTCTAGAAAGTCCAAACCTCCTCTCCAAGAATAGAATATCTGGTTTTGAATGGATGCAAGTCTGAGCTCCGTGGACGAGAGCAGCACCACCGAGTCAGTATCAATGACGCCGGAGGCGGAGTCTCGGAAGCTCCCGTCTTCTCGATTCAAAGGTGTGGTTCCCCAGCCGAACGGGCGGTGGGGAGCTCAAATCTACGAGAAGCACCAGCGCGTGTGGCTTGGCACCTTCAACGAAGAAGACGAAGCCGCCCGCGCATACGACACCGCCGCCCAGCGCTTCCGCGGGCGCGACGCCGTCACCAACTTCAAGCCTCTCTCCGGGGATGAGGCCGAGGCCGCCTTCCTGAATTCCCACTCCAAGGCCGAGATCGTCGACATGCTCAGGAAGCACACCTACAATGACGAGCTCCACCAGAGCCGCAGGACCTACGGGATCATTTCGGCCCCCAACGCCGCGTCCACCGCCAAAGCGCGTGAGCAGCTCTTCGAGAAGGCCGTCACGCCCAGCGACGTCGGCAAACTGAATCGCCTCGTCATCCCCAAACAGCACGCCGAGAAACACTTCCCCTTGCAGAGCTCCAAAGGAGTATTGTTGAATTTCGAAGATGTCAACGGGAAGGTCTGGAGATTCCGGTATTCCTATTGGAACAGTAGCCAGAGCTATGTGCTCACCAAGGGCTGGAGCCGCTTCGTCAAGGAGAAGGATCTGCGGGCGGGTGACATTGTCACTTTCCACCGCTCCACCGCCGCTGATAAGCAGCTCTACATTCATTGGAAACCCAGGAACGGCTCCACCCCGGTTCAGATGCTCAGGCTCTTTGGGGTCAACATATTTCAGGCCGCCGCCGTCTGCGCTGGGAAGAGGGTCAGGGAGATGGAGATCATGGGCCTCGATTGCGCCAAGAAGCAAAGGATTATTGATGTTTTGTAACATTAATTCATTCATTTCTTCGTTTCAACTGCGACTGTCATTGTGAATGTTGCAACTTGCAATTGTACAGTAAAATAGAGACCAAAAAAGGGAGTCTAGTTGAAACTTTTTAGGTGGAAATGGAATACCAACAACTCTCAATTTTATTTACTATCTTGTTTCTGTCTCCTGTGTGTGAGTTCCAACCAAACTATTATAACTCATCATCAAATCGGCCAACTCAAAACCCTCTATCGCACAAGCTCAATTTACTTTTTTGTTGTGTTTTAAATTCTACGTGCGACGAAGTTTTGCTTTTTTAACTTTTAGTTCACAAATTTCTCTAATCCCTATCCTATTCCAATATAATATCTCGATTTACGCATGGAGATAAATTATTCTACACTTACGAAGTATTTAATTATGACGTTGCTTCATACACGGCGGCATGCAATTGACAAGGTATACTATATATTTGAATCGCTTTATCTTCTTTACATCTTTACGAGACATGGAAGGAATTATGTACTTGTAACACTTCATTTGAATATGTTGCTTCATTTTGTTAGTTCCAACTAAAAATGGTTATGTCATTTTGTACTAATCATAGAGTACTATTTAATAAATCTAGTTAAACAGTTTACACGTATTTATTGTGATGCCAGATACAATACACACACCACACACAAAAAATTACTACAAGATTGATCAGCTGTACCAACTTGTAATAAAATAATCATATATATAGAGTGTTTAAAGCTAATTTTATTAAATAAAAAAGGATCACCACCTGCAAAATATTACCACTTGCATTATGTGTATCTCTTCACATGATTTCTGCTAAATATTTTCCATGATCCGTGTAAGATTTTATCGGATACCAAAATTATACGGTGCATGAATTTATCTGATTTTTCAGATTCATCCCACTGCAGATCGTATATCACGAAATCCGATCTAGAATGACTGTAAAATCCTCTCTTTTCCCATTAATTGCATATCAACTCCGTAGACAAACATTATTGTTTAGACTTTAGACTAACGAGTTTGCCGTGCGTCTAACTTTTATCGTCGAGGTCTACTAAAAACTATTTAAATATTACTTGCCAATTAACAAGCGAATCCCTATGTGTGTGTGTGTGCGCGTGTTTAATAATTATTATTGGGATATGAAGTTTTATTATATTAACATGACCGGGATTACATATTTATTAAATGCGTTTGACTGTATATAAATTCTAATCTTAGCCAAAGATATTTGTATCGTTATGTCAACTTGTTTATTTAATGTAGACATAATTTGTAGTTATAAACATGCAATTAAGTTGGAGCACTTATAGTCAAACAAACAATAATTAATGGGCCAAATAATACTTGTACATATTTTGCTATTGATTTAGGATCTAAACAATTTGTCAATTGGCCTAATTATGGCATTGATTTGTGAATACAGTATTTTTGGACTGTTATGATGGTCGGCGTCTCTATCTCGTGTCCAAAACTAATCCGAACAACAAATTATATTAAGTGAGCAGTGTCTTCATCTAAAATAATTAGGCTAAGTTTAGGCATCTCATCTGTTTAAAATATTATGTGAATATGTATATATAACGGCGTGATTTCGAAGCACAAGTGAAGTGAGATTAATTATATATTTGTCTACGCTCTTGCAGTTTCTTAGAAAGTCCCCTTTGCAGACAAAATTTCTTGCTTTACTCACGTTCATCCCACACACACACACACACACATTAAGATTAAGTGGTTTTAAGGCCAGAACGAAAACCATGACTTTGTCTTCAAAAGAGAGGCGCATATGGATATGGAGTCTTAGTTTTGCACTAGGATAACACAATAGCATGTCATTAAATTTATTGGTTTCTTGCAACTTGCACTAATACAACTTTTAATGTTCACACTAATTATTAATTATATGTAGCCCGACAATTTTGAGGACGTTTCCTATGTTAGGTGATCCAAATAGGGCTAAACTGGGTTGCCTTTTGTTGTTTACATACCTTATTCGTAACGAATATGTTTTGTCTTTTATCTTACAATCTTGAGCACATACAGTAATCTGATGTGGCAAGTTCAAAGCACTCGCATTTTTTGCTTTTCTAATTTTAGAGATAATTCCATAATTCATTGCATATATTACTCTACGAACATAGGAAATTTTATTATTTATTAACCACGGTATATGTATTCTTTCCTAAAGTAAAGCAACAATATCTAGAGAAATTTTCTTCGCCATGCATTAATCGTCATGAAGTCTACTATCCTCGTGATGTCTTCATGGAAAGGCACATAACAACTGGTTTTATCTTTTTTTTTTTCCCAAAAAAAAGAAAGGAAAAAAAAAATAAAGTAGAGCAACAATATAAGTACATACATTCATGAGATGTAAATGTTGAATAAACCGTTACTTTTGTCATAGACTTCCAATTTCCAAATGTTTCAATTAATACTAACAGCTTTTGATCTATATATATTAATTCGATGCCCCATTTTTCCAGCATTAAAGCGATATTGTTTATCCAGTACATATCGGACAAAATTTCGTTGAAAAAAAGTTAGAATGAGTTCTACCCATTAAAAATATACGTATTTATAAATGTAGTAGGTCAGCCCTAAATCCGAATTAATTTCTTAATACTCCACATAATATAGCCCCAAAAATGTATAGCCCAAAATCAGAAGAGAAAAGCCACCGCAACAAGCTATATGCGTATGGATTATTAGAAGCAAGTATGGGTACATCAATTATTGAGGACATGAAAGCTTCATTAATTGCATTTGTGTGTGACATTCAAAGGAAAATCATATGGTGGTTTCCAGTAATTTTCATCAACATAATCCTGACTTTTTCTTTTCTTTCTTGAAGCCCATGCATCATTTGATTCCAAAAGCGATTTTTTAGAAGTTCAGAAATTATACTTTTTATGTAAAAGAAAAGATATAGTTTTATGTATATAATTTCCCTTTCTTTTCTCTAACAGATGAATACGATCGAATCAGTAATCTTATTTCCATGCATCATTTGATTGATCTCTTGATTATGATTTTATTTTCTCTCTTCCAACTTTGACTATATACAGTATATTGAAATCTTTGAAGCTTCCGTTTTCTTTCTTTACTGATTTCATGATCTTTTGCTTGTGTCCGAGCAACTTTCATCCTAAGTGAATCAGAAACTACAAAATGAAAGATACTAACAATGACTCATAGATTTTTACTTTCATCAATTTGTGGGCATACATTTTCAGGAGGCTATACAGTAGAATTTTAATGTGAAGGCTGTAGTGTAAAACAATACTATTTATTATTATTATTATTTTGAAATCATAGCCTATAATAAGTAAAATGGGAATTAAAAGTGTCGAATTTACTATGAAGCATTGTAGGAATTACATTGCGCCATTGGGATCAAAGTCCAATGGGTTTCCATTCTAGCCCAAACTATTTGTTGGGTTAAGTTTAGATTCAAATATTGACTTTCAATTTATTTTCATATATACAATACAACTACAGGAGAAGAAATTATGTGAGGTTATGGGCCATTAAAATAAATAAAAAGATGGTAGTCCATCATCTTAAAATAACATCAACGGTTATTGAAACTCCCTCCCTCCACTAGTATGATAGCGGGAGATATTTGTCCCTCATCTTCCCCTTTGAGGTTCCATGGCGAAGCAAGACACTCTTCTCATGGCCCCACTCGCCTCGCCTCCCCACTGTATGTCAAATCTATGCCCACCAGTTGTTTCGGTTCTTGCCGCCTTCGACTCTTTGTCTATCAAAACTGTACCTGTAGGCCATATTTACTTAGTTTTTCAGTGGCGGGTTTTGGACAAATCTAAAGCTCTTATTTTATCTCCTTTTTAAAAAATTGACCAGCTATGTTCCAGGTGTTCGGTTCCTAATTTGAATTTGGCTCGATTTTATTTTCATGAAATGACATAGAGGTGCAAAGCTGATTAGAGGGTTTGTTGTTTATTCGAAGATAATATCAGGCTTCGGAGAGCCCATCGGAATAAGAAGGTAATTTCCTATTCGCGTTTGAATTTATGTTTCATCGGAAGTAAATTTCTGTGAATTTATATTGCATTTGATTTTGCGAAGGCTGAATGCGGAATCATTGAGATGGCAAAACAAATCAACTTATAACTTCCATACTGGTTTCCAAGTTTTTTAATTTGACTTAGATTCGACTTCAGCTAACTTTTCGTAACCCACGACCGAAACCACTGGGTTGCATTGTTTTGTGTTACTCTTTTATTGTAGCTCAAAAATTGCTTTCTTGATTTATATTTTACCAACATACCATGATAACTCCAACATATTCAACTATGTCCGAAAGACGGCCTCCTTTGATGCGTGGAAGGGTATCAGCAGGATTTCCTGTCCCTGATCATATCCCGAAGCCTCCTTATGTAGGTTCAAAATTGTTGCCAGACATTGCAAAGGAGCATCAAATTCATGATTCTGAAGGCCTTGCTCGCTTGAGGGCTGCGTGTGAACTTGCTGCTCGAGTGTTAGACTATGGAGGGACCCTAGTTAGGGTAAGAGTTCCGTGCTAATTAATTTTCAACGATATTATTGCTTCTAGTTGGGAAATCATTACTGTAACTGCTGCTAGCTTCATTACCATTATTTTTTTGCTACCTTGATATATGTAATTATACCAATATTTTTACCTGAGTGGATAATTTTAGTTTGGCTTGTCACGACCTTGTCTTCTCTATGAAGTCTCGCAGATTGTTACTGCATCTTTTTTGGTGATATTCACGAGTAGTCGTTCTGTGCTTTTTAATTCTTTCTCCCTTTAGTTATGTGGATTAGGCTAGGTTCATTTTTGGCGTTATTCTAATCTGTACAATGGTTCCTTCTTCTTCCTGTCATTAATGATTGCCAGTTAGAATTGTCTTTGGTTTATTAATTAAGTAATAGGATACTAATGCAATCTATACAATGTTTCTATATCCATCTCAGCCCTCTGTAACAACAAATGAGATTGACAAAGCTGTACATGAGATGATCATTGATGCTGGTGCTTACCCTTCTCCATTAGGGTATGGGGGTTTTCCTAAGAGTGTATGCACATCGGTTAATGAGTGTATGTACCATGGAATACCAGATTCACGCCAGTTACAGGTACAGGTTCCATGTATCTGCTTAAAGTAATTTCCAGCATTTGAAACTGTTTATGTCGTATGCAGGATGGTGATATAATAAACATAGATGTGGCAGTCTACTTCAATGTAAGATGATGATAGTCTATTTTTCATATATATTTTTACTTCCATCTTTTAACAGAAAAACAGATTAGCAGACAATCTATTGACACATTCGCGCAAAATAAATAGATGGAGTTCGCATACAGTTTTGGCTATCTTTGTCATACCAAAGTTACCTTTAATTGTTTCTTCCAGGGTTATCATGGAGATACATCTAAGACATTTTTATGTGGCAATGTAAGTAATGCAATGCAACGGCTCGTAGAGGTACCCTTTTCCTCTTAGTCATATGCTGTGTCTATCTTACTGTCTTATTGTGGCTCTTTACTCGTAGTTCCTTTTTAAGTATTATGTCGTTGTGTGCTTTCAAATTTCCATGTAATGGCAGGTAACAGAAGAATGCATGTATAAGGGCATTGATGCTTGCCAGGATGGTGCTCTATTCATAAAAATAGGGAAGTAGATCAGGCAATAAATGTTTTTTAACTGTATACTTTGCGACATAAAGTTGTATCAGGCAAATTGTATTGAAAAATGACTTCTCTTATTTAATTGTCAGCGATCATGCAGAAAAATTTGGCTTCAGCATGGACCAATTTGTTGGACATGGCATTGGGACTGTTTTGCATTCCGAACCTTTGATATATGACCACCGTGAGTCTTCCCTGCTCCCTCTCATTTTTTCCCTTTAATAATTGAACAAGTGACATGTAGTTGTTCTTTTCTTCATTTATATTTTCTAGTTGGCAGCATTATTAGTGATCTAAATTCATCTTCTTGGGTAGGTAATGACAAGGGTGGGAGAATGGTTGAAGGGCAAACGTTTACCATTGGTATGGATTTGTTAAATTCGAAAGCCAATCTGTTTTTCTCATAGCTTCCACTCCTGAAGTCGGAAGTGTTTCAAATTCAACGATATAATATTTTTATAGCATGTTAAGACAAGGTTACTATTGTTGCAGAACCCATTCTTACAATGGGAACAACGGATTCCATAACCTGGGAAGACAAGTGGACTACTCTTACTGCCGATGGCAGCCCCGCCGCCCAGTTTGAGCATACAATCCTCATCACAAAAACTGGTGCCCAGATTTTGACTAAATATTAAGAGGTTATGATATGAGAGTTTTCAAAGATTATCTAAAATGTGTGTACAGAAGAATCATGCATGGTTTGCTCCATTCCCACTAAATAGCTCATCCAATGACCTATTACTTTGAGTGCTAGGATAGGATTGAGTAGGTGGTCAAACAAGTATAAAATTAATCTATCCATCAAAATATATGGTAGATTATCTTATTGTCCTAGTAAACAGCCCCTTACAGTTACATAAATAGTGAAGGTTGTTAATTGTTACAGATCATTTATTATCTAGAGAAAAGGCTTTGCCTCTGATCTTTCACAAGTGAGTGCATTATAGTAGTCTTGCAATTGAATTGGTGGTTTTTTAGTTTTAACCTTCAAATAAATATTAGATTAAGAGGTATTGGTTTTGACTCTCATCTTTTAATATGTTTCTGTAATTTTAATCTCTACTCTTGGATCCTCCTTTGTATTTCCATCTCTATCTTTTTTCCTTACATGGCAGCCAACCTCCACCTCCGGCATCATTTTTCATATCATATCTCAATACATTTTGTGGTGATTCCCATCTCTAAGATGCTATCCATTTGTTTGGTATAACTTTTTAGGCTCAAGCTGCAGTTGCAACATATGGTGATAAGATAGGATCTCAGATAGAATCGCGGGAGGAGGCAATTGACGTCTGATGATTATTTTGCAGAATTCTGGAAAAGAATTGAAGATCTAGAGAAAGAGAGATAGATGAGGGATGGACAGATTTCAAAGAAAGAAACATGGAGGGATTGCGGACTGGGGAGTTGCTTGCTTGTGTGAGAGATGGAGGAAAAGACAAGAGGATTGGGTAATACAGAGCATAGGGATCGGTGAACTGTAGAGAGAAAGAGAATCTTTGGGAGATCCTACAATATTTTCTTTATTAAATTCAATTTTGCTTATCACATAGTATTCACTATTACTTTATCTTAAAAAAATGAACACTTCCTTCTTATATTTAGATTGAACACCTAGATTCAAGTTCCCACCATATAACCCTCATGCCATTTTTGTATCTAATTAAATTCAAGCTCCTTGAATTCTCATGTTATTAAAATTTCATGCATTTTATGTAATTAATCATTAAACGTTTTAAAATAATAAAATCCCATGATACGGACAATAATAATCTATAGAGACTCTGCTGCATATATAGATTATTATTACTTCTTCTTCTTTCTTTTTTACCCCGAGGTTACTGCTTATTCTTAAGATGACACAATTAATGTTAAGACCTAAGCTATGACGATCATATATTCAAAGAAAAAAAAACTACAAATGGAGGACAATATACTCCATAAGTATTTTGATAAGTAACTCATTTGGATAGAAAATTATCATCAAGTAAGTGTCTCATTTTATAGGTTCATAATAAAATAATACTCCCTCCCTCCGTCAAGTAAATGTCAAGTTGTTACCTTTCTTTTCGGCACAGAGTTTTAGAAGAATTGAAAAGTAGTATAAAGTGATGATAGAAATATATATTATTTAAAGTTATGTGAGTGATAAAAGTGTTTTAAAAAGGAAAGGTGACAACTTCGTTGGGACGCCCCGAAAAGGAAAACGTAACAACTCCGACGGGACATAGGGAGTACAAAGCTTTCAATCTTATCCCTATGATCTATTATATTTTTTTTTTATTTCTTTTATAGTTTCTATATAATAATTAGGGTAGACTAAGTAAAATTGTAGAATTACATAACTGAGTAGTTTGATGAATTAGTAGACTTTTATCCTAAAAAATGATTAGGTAGAAAACATGTGACAAATACGAATGTAAAACATGTCACAAGTACGAATATCAATGGATCGGGTACTATTCATTAAGCATTTCCTATATTAAACTTGTTGAAAATTCTCAAACCCATACCTGCTTCAAACTCTTCATGATTCATAGGTACTAGGCCTAGCTTTATAATGCATACCCGACATGAACCTATATAATAATACTCGCTAATTAATCATTCATACTCGTTTAAATACTATATAATAATATTACATAAAGGTCTCAATAAAAAAAAAATCGAATATTACTAAGTAAACATGATAAGTAAATAGATAAGTAATAGTACAATATAATTCAAAAAAATAAGATAACAATAATAAGATTAAATAATGATTGATTAAAAATTAAATTTTAGTCATAAAAAACCTAAATTGGCAATATGTACAGTTAAATTAAAAATATTATAGAAAATGAAAAATAGAGATAAATTGACATATAAAAAGACAAAAAGTATATAAATGAATTTGGATTATTGGAGACTTGGAGTTAGTTGGAATGAATACTATACTATATCTAAATGTGGAGCCAAATTGAAAAATTGATTTGAAATCAATTGATTTTGATTTGAGTGGCAATTTCGTAATTTTTTCAAAATTAATAGTCTATTATATATTTATAAAAATTCAATTATACTAAGGTAATCAATAACAATACCACCGTTTCCACTTCTTTAGAGTAGTGGGAAGTTTTAAACCATTTTTTCTTCAAAAATCTGTTTTTAAATTTTATTTTGAAATTTCATTATTTTCAAAATATCTGTTTCTTATAAATAAAAATGTATGCAATATGAGTCTTGAGTTAAAGATCTCGACTCAAACTTTAATTTGATATAAATTATGTAAAAATTGGATTTACAATAAACAAGTTATGACAAATTAGACGTCCGTAACGAATTATATATATTTAATTATATTATATACTCCCTCCGACCTCCATATATAGGCCCATGGAAGAGTGGCACGGGTTTTAATAAAAAGTGAAAATGATGGTAGTTTGAGTGGAGATA
>JAYJMF010000021.1:2853001-2865129 GCA_036873715.1 Salvia sclarea | reverse complement strand
TTAATGAAATCATTAAATGTTGTTTTGGAGGGAAAATATTTTTTGTTGTGGTTTCACTTTTATATATGTATAGATTTTATTACTAGATTCATAGAATATGATAATTAATGGCCAATTGCATAAACTTCACAATTCTTACATGAAGTTCATAGTCTATAATAAATAAATAAAATCTGACTTTCAATATAATATCCATATCTAATGTAATCTTGAATCCATCTAGCCATCCAAATAACATATAGAACAATCTAGTCAACATAAGTATCGATTAGTTCACACCTGAATACTAATTAAGCTTTAATACGGCTGAAAGCTAGAGTGTCGCTTACCGCCTAGGCGAATTTAGCATTAGTCGGACGGTGGAAGGGGGACTAGCGCCTAGGCGGGGACTAGGCGGGTCTAGTCGGGGACTTTTAGAACACTGCGAATTATTGAGTCCAAGTTTAGGCCCAATTTTAATCCTAAATCCATTAGGATTAGACTTTATCTGTTCTTTATAAATATCGCTTTTCTCCATGTATTATGTCCAAAAAATATAGTGAAACAAAGTTGGCTTGATTATGTGTGTTATTTCATCTTGTTTGTTTTCATGATTATGAGTGTTATTTCCCAACACTTTCTAGGGTATTGTGAAACGTGGCAAGGCTCGTAAAGTAATTCGAAACAAAAAAGCCTAAATGGCATGATCGTAGTACTTGTGAATTGAAGGGGTCGTTTCTACTAACAGACCAAGATTGCATGTCAAGACTTCCTAGGCGCGAACCCAACCAAGAAAACACTCACTCTCTCTCTCTCTTTACAAAATTATAGAACTAAATTATGGTATGCAGAAGTCTCATAAACCTTATGTGCTATATTTTTCCCAAATATATACATAGAATCCCCGAATCATATGGAACCCTCAAACCTCAACTCCGATAATGATAAGTTCCCCTAAATCGGGGAAATAGAGCCGCCACCTAGTACAATTCCAGCCCTAATTTTGAGTATTTGTCCATATCCCATGGAGTCTCCCACCGCGTTTCCGCGATACATCCCACAGAATTCCAAGTATTTTTCTACCTGACTGTTTCTTTCTTCTTCTTCTTCTTCTCCTTCCTTTTTAATTTTTTATGCGGTCCCCTCTTGTGTGTGAAATTGTACGTGCATGATTCCGAATTTTGAATCGGGGATGTTGATTACTCAGGAAAAGGACGTTTCCGGGCGGTGGAAGTTCATCGGCAGCGTCTAAAGAGGTGGAGGTATTGGAGAGAACGCCCCCCCCGATGGATCGCTCTTCTAAACCCAAGTTCTCGAAGCAACAAGAGGTGAAAGATTTGTTGTGTTGTTAAATTGTTTTCTATCATCGTCTTATGATCCGGGTATGTTATTTGTTTTGTATCATCTGTTGTTATAGACTTATAGTCAAATCTTGGTGACAGATTGTGTTCTCTGCTGATTGTTTGGGATAGTATTGATCATGGTGAAATTACTCATACAATGCAACTAGAAACTTTGCCTCTGATCCTGAAATAATCAATCGTAATTATCTTGCAACAGTTAATTATCTTCATAATCTTTTACAATTCGCTTTTTTTTTTTTATCTCTCACCACAGTAGTTGTTGCTATATTGTTAAACAAAGCAGTGAGATTTGAAGTAGTTAGGGAAGCTTATGCACCCTATTAGGCATATGTTGCCGAGGTGTGTTTGTGGTATGGTAACTTGATTCCCCTGTTTCTTGATTCCTTGCAATCTCTTTGATATGTATGCAAAAACCTACATCTATATGGAAAGAATCTGCAAAAAAGATCTGTATTTGAAATATTTGAAAGTGACCCTTTAGATTAGCACATCCTATCAATTACTAGGTCTTTTGTAATTCAGTTTCTGATTGATACTCCAATTTTAAGTACAATGTACTCCTTTTTGGCATATTAGATGATTGGGGAAAGGGAAATAATTGCAAGATGTCAGAGATGATTTGCAATCACCTTTGGCATGTATGCAGAAACCTACATCTATATGGAAAGAATCTGCAAAAAAGATCTGGATTTGAAAATTTTGAAAGTGACCCTCGCTGGATTAGCACATCTTATCAATTACTAGTTCTTTTGTAATTCAGTTTCTGATTGATACTCCAATTTGGTCGTAGAAGTAGGTGATTTGGTTTTAAGTACATTGTACCTCTTTTTGGCATATTAGATGATTGGGGAAAGGGAAATAATTGCAAGATGTCAGAGATGATTTCGGAGATTTATTTATATTCTTTGTTTGCTTATCTATTTAGAGTCGTAGTTGAGTAGGCATATGAATATGCGTTGGGTTATCGTTTTGGAGCCTTAGTTTAAGTGGTGTTTTAATTTTCTTTAATTACTTTTAAGTGGTAGAGTCACTAGGTAACAGAAAAGTATCTTAGTTAGAGTCGGCCTCCAAGTCTGTTTTCTTCTGCAAATGTCTTCTGGGTCCTGTAGTCCTCCCTCTCTAGTTTAATAAATGTTCTTAATCATATCAGCCCTCATACACATAAGATGCTTGCATGTCTTTACAAAACTTCCATTTTATTTTTCGTTTTCTTCTTCTCCTCTTTACCCCACCCACTGAACTTGATAAACTCTATGTGCTTATCATGAAAACAGCCTTACATTATCCTCCATTAACCTATCATCCCAAATTTCTTGAAGGTCCCTGAAGTAATAGATGTTGACATGTTAGAACACTGTGATGACGCTTCCTTGATGGATAGTGAAGTTGATGGAAGTGCCAAAGGGAAGGTACCTCTGAGTTCTTAGCAATCAGATAGCTGCTGTCATAGAATCTTACTGTCGGACTGACAAGTTATAATTCTCTTCTGAATTTCTTTTATTATCTTTGTAAAAAATTTAATGAAATAATTTCTCCCTGACAGAAAGTCCTTTCGAATGCTTCGGTTGGTGATAGTGGTTTAGCAGATGAAGAGTCTGAAGATGACATGGCAACATCAAATGATGGTGCTGCAGATTTAGAAGATTATGGAGACGATTACGACTCTAGTTTATATTTTGGAGAGGATGAGTGCATGGATACAGATTATGATGGTATGATTTATGATGACAATGATCATTTGGAAGCACATTTTGATAACATGGAGCTTCCACCTGGAGTTGAGGCGCCTATCCCCTGGTTTCGGAGTTCTCCAAAGAATGATACAATAGGCACAAGCAAGGGCCCTAGCACTTCATCAAATTCAGGTATGCAACTTATCTCTTCTAGCTTGAACTTATCTGAATCCCTATTGTCATTGAAGTACTCTCAAATGAAGGATCTCCAACTTCATTAAGCAGTTCACCTTGGGTACTACTGCCAGTCTAAGTTCACAATTTTGAGTGGTAGTTTTACTCGTAATCTGGGAAGGAACCTTTTACTCTTAGTAAACTAGCCCGTGCATCTCATACTATTGATGCCAGTAATAAAATCAGTTTCCTTCTGCCCCCAATACATCCAAGCTATGAAGCACGGGGACGAATACGAAATACGGGGACGAAAATACGTCATTTTTCAAAAAATAAGGATACGATACGTCAAAAATACGTTTTGTATTTTTTATTAATATATATTTTATATATATTAAATATCCACAATTTATTAATAATCCACAATAAACTTAAGCAAATAGCAAATAAAATCATATCTTAATAGTCAATAACATAAATAAAACACACTTAAAAGTTAAAACAAATCAAGGTTCTAACATATGATAAATTGATAATTTAGGACCACACTCTCCACTCCTCATCATCCCCCCAACTCCATCTCTTTCTCCTTGGCTGCCTCTTCATCTTCATCATTGAAAACCACTCTCTCCAACTCCATCTCTTTCTCCTTGTCTTCATCATTTCAGAGGCACGAAACAGCACTGCTGCTGCTCTGCTCCAGCTCGGACGACCGGCGGCGGCGGCGACTCTGGGCGGCGACCGGCCACCGCCGGCAACGAGAGGGGAGGTGAGAAGCGAAGTGGGAGGAGAGGAGAGAAGAGGCGCAAAGTCGCGCAGACGCGAAAAATAGAGACAAGATTTTTAAAATTCTAAAATTTGAAGTAAATTAGGGTTTCTGCTTATTTTAAGTGGGTCAAACGTATTATTTTGGTCAAAATTGTCCCCGGTACGTTTTTTTAAATTAAAAAATAATTAAAAACATCCCCTACCAAAATAACATCCCCGGGGATGTCCCCCACGCGTCCCGGACGCGTCCCCGTCCCTGGCACGTCCCCGGGCTGGATTCGCTACCCAAAATGTAGTCCCCGTGCTTCATAGCATCCAAGTTATTTAAGATTAGCAGTAATGGCTATCTGACGTACAAACTTCCATCAAAGGAAAGGCACCTGGAATCGGAAACTTGTACCTATTTAGAAAGCTCTGGATATTTGAAACCTTCTTTGGGTCCTTAAAAAATCATGAACTTATAAATTATTTTGCCCTGGGATCAAAATTGTGAGCATAATGTAAGGTTGCATCTTTAACAGGGACTTCACTGCGAACGGGGCCAATAAAGGTGGTGGACGAAATTGTGCAAAAATTTGACACTTTTCCAAAATTTGAGACCGTTGATGATTACTCGGATCACCACTACTCCACAAGAAAGTGTTCTGAAGTGGTGAGCATGAGTTTGGATGTGTACTTAATCATATGTCATTATAAAATCTGTGTTTAAATATATCTTTGACCTGTGGTATAGGCACCAAAGAACTGGTCGAAGAGGATACAAGAAGAATGGAAGATTCTTGAAAAGAATTTGCCAGGTAACTTCTAGAACTATCCTTCGATTTTTTTTAATACCAGCCTGTGAATGTGATTTAATGGAGAAGAAACATTTGATCCTCCCATTTTTCCATTGTCATGAATTCATGTTCTTTGTCCACCAGCTGAGGTATATGTGAGGGCCTATGAATCGAGGATGGATCTTTTGAGAGCCGTGATAATTGGGGCAGAAGGAACACCCTACCATGATGGCCTCTTTTTCTTTGATGTCCACTTCCCAAGCAAATATCCTAGTGTTCCACCAGTATGTTTCTGATCTCTAGAACCTAGATCCTTGTGTCAATTATCTCCACCGACCTGAAGATTCACTACTTGCTCTCTGTTTTTGGCAGGAAGTCTATTATCATTCAGGAGGTCTTCGAATCAATCCTAACTTGTACAACTGTGGGAAAGTATGCCTGAGCCTTCTGAACACATGGGCTGGTAGCAGAAAGGAGAAGTGGATACCCGAGGAGTCAACTGCACTACAAGTTTTGGTCTCAATACAAGGACTGATACTAAACGCAAAACCATACTTTAACGAGCCTGGGTATGAAGGGGGAATGGGAACAAAACGAGGGGAGGATAGCTCATCTGCATATAACGAGAACACATTGATATATTCCCTAAAGACGATGGTTTACAGCATGCAGAAACCTCCCAAGGTATTTATCAGTTTACTCGTCTTTGTGGAACTGAATTCATGCGTGTGCAATATGTGCTCTTACACTGCTTTTCCTTGTAGCACTTTGAGGACTTTGTCGTTGGGTATTTCCGCAAGCACGCTCGTTACATTCTGGTATCCTGCGTGGCCTACTTGAACGGAGCTGAAGTGGGCTGCCTTGTTAGAGGTGGCATACGTGATGTTGACAAGGATGAGAACAAGAGATGCTCGGAGCAATTCAGGAGCAATCTGGGGGAGTACATCACTCGTCTGGTGCATAGTTTTATGGAAATTGGAGCCGATGGTTGTAAGGAGTTCCTAGCTTCAGCCGAGAAAGATGGTAGTAAAAAGGACTAGCAACTGCTTCAGTTTAGCTCTGAATCAGAATATGCACGCTAGCTTGGGAAATTTATCGCACTAATCTTTGTGGGAAGTATATTACTTGGTTTCTCATAATCTTTTGAGTAAAAAGTCTACTGACAGACAATACAATACAATACAATACGTATGTATATATTGCGCTTGTTTAGATCTGAGGGAAGTAATTTTAGGTGCATAATGTAGAAATCAGACGGTGTTTGATTGAGCTTATAACCTTTTAACTTATAAGTTGTTTAGGAGCTCATAAGCTCTTATAACAATTTATAAGCTTTTCAAAAAATAAATTTCTCAATTCCAATTATTTTTCATAATTCAATTTGTAACAATAATCTTTATATGTTTTATTATTCCAATACTTATATCTTCTATAGTTTCATTGATTTTTAATATTCTTTCTAGCTTGTAAGTTCAATATTTGAAAACTTTGACATCTTATAAGTTATTTAAGATAAATTTAGTGAAACATCGTCTTAATCTCCGATCTTTAAACTTTTTTGTGTGCTCCGTCGTACATGTATTTGCATGTTGGATCGTCTATTACTTTTGAGGATTGCGATTTGATGAATTCATCTTTAATTAAATTATAATTATAATTATAATTAATAAATTCTGTTTGGGATTAGTAAGTCCTACTTAAGACTCTGATTCTTCACATCTTGAGGTTTTGCATATATACATAATCTCTTTGCATCTTTTGATGATTGTCATGTTTTTATAGAACTTGACGAAAATGGTATAGAAATAGTTAAGAACATTCGCAAACATGATTTATGTCAATTTTAAATATATTTTGAGATATGATGATCATTAGTAGATGCAATAAAAGATGTTGGACATCATAGAACATGTTGATATATGTCCCACTATCAAAATGTCATACGAAATTTGGGTAGTACATATATTGAACCCTCGTTCGAATTTTTGAAATAAATAAAATATCAGAATATCGACAACTTTATCATGCACAATAGTCAATCTATATTGGAGTATATTAATTACATGAGGTGAGGTGAGGTGAGGTGAGGGTGAGGACGTAATGGCGTTTCCTTGAAGCTGAGACTGGAAAATCAAAGTCTTGATAGAATTTTCCAAGTCTTACCTAGCATTAGCAATGACATTGATTGGACTTTCATCCCAAGCCAAAAAACCTATCGGATATTTTCGTATTTAGGATTCACGAGGAACATTAATATATCTGATTATCATGGTTTAGTTATTTTTCTCAGTTAAAAAACATTATCCAATTTTTATTTTTATTTTTTCTAATCAAATTCTTAAATTTATTTGAAATAAAACTGGTTTTTATCATCAATTCAACCGGTGAAATAACCGAACCTTTTAACTAAAATACTAAAACGATGTAGGTGTTGCAGACTTGGGCAGCACTTATCCCCTTTTACTTAATGATGTGAAAAAAGTACTTAATAGTTAATACGTGTAAAGTTTGAAGAAAACGATTTTTATTTTATTTTAAAAAGTGTACAAAAAGAAATTGAATAGGAAACCCAAAATATACACTTTACCATAACGAGAGTAGGAGATAATTATTAAAATAATCATTTTAAGATAGTAAAAATAAAAATTGACCTATAAATATAAAAAGTTAAAAAGTAACCTTCCATTTCACGAATTTGCACAAGCGAATTCTTGAAATGATGAATTTTACACACATTTCACAAATTTGCATGTGCGAATTCGTGAAATGAAGTGTAAAAACTCATTTTCATGAATTTGCACATACGAATTCATGAAATGATGCATTTTACACACTATTTCACAAATTTGCATGTGCAACTCTTGAAATGGAGTGTGAAATACCATTTCATGAAAGTCTACTCGTGAAATTGTGGTTAATTCGTGAAATGAAAGGTTATTATTATTTTATCTTTTTATATTTATAGGTCAATTTTTATTTTTACTATTTTAAAATGATTATTTTTATACATTTCCTCTTACCCATAAATGTACCGAATTATTAGAATTATTTATTTAAACCAAAACTGTTAGTATGTATTGTATGAAAATGTCCTACCATATATGACCATTTTTTGATCTCCGAAATACGATGTGGATTACCTGATGCCACACGTAAATGCTGCGAAATGTTAGTATTATTTTATTGTTTATCTTCTCTATATGGTTGTCGATGAGTTACATTAAGATTTCGAGGGGTTGAAAAATTATCATAGGACATTTTTTATACAATCTCGATAGTTAGGGGTTTAATATTTCTAATAGTTTGATACATTTTTCTATTAAGGGATTATAATTTATGGTTTAAATTGATACTTAGTCTAGATAGAAAATAAAGTGTTTGTTAGAGAAATTAGAATGCGATTCTCTACTATACCCTTGGTCTGAAGACGGCGAAGATTAATTATATTTTTTCATGTCTTAGTTCATATTTTAAGTGATGAGCTAGATTTAATTAGGGTTAATTAGCTAAGATTGTATATTTTTCTAATGTTTAAGTTTGATAGGATATGGGCCCAGAGACCAAGCCCAAGTCAACAGAGGCCAAGTCCAAACAGGTGGTGACAGCCCATCGACCTCGACCCACTGGCTCCCGGCCCACCAACGTCGGCCCAACAGGCAAAGGAAAAGCTATCAGCACTCTAGAAGCCCAAATAAGAGCATGGATAGGCTCGGATCACCTGAAGATAAACATGAAGACTCAAGGTAGAACTCAAAGTCGAATCCTACTAGGAGAAGACCTAGAGAGGAGATCCAACTCTCCGAGAACTCGGTCTACTCATCTATAAATAGAGGCTAGAGCCATAGAAACAGACACACTCAATACTCTTGTAATCTCTCTTGCATACTAGCAATAAAAGCTCTATTCCTCGCTCCGTGTATAGCTTATTAATATTCTCACGAAAACTAACTCGATCAGTGATTATAATAGTTTAGAGTTTGTGAAGTGACGAGGTCCATATCTTTTGATAAATGGAAAACAGTAGGCAAAAGCGGAGGAGCAGAAAGTTTCAAGGACTAAAATACAATTTTATCCTTGTGGATGAAGAGAGAGTCCTTGATCTTATCTAAATTGCAAAGTGTTACGATCAATAGCGGCCCCACGCATGAGAATCGCTCCTCGAATATTCAACCTCCTCTCACTGTTACCCACGCGCGCCAGCGAGAAACTGTTTCTCTCTCTCTAAAAAATGATAAAATTCAAAGATTCGTTTGTACGCGACGGCCCGACCTCGACAACTCACGCACCCCTCGTTTTCTCCTACGCTTCAAAACCAAACCGAAAACACAAAGAAAAAGGAGAGAGAGAAATTGATTTATTAAATTTCCATTGATGATATACACACAAAGCAGTATCAATATATATATATATTTGTCTTGTGAAACCAAGTTTATTCCATTTTGTGATTCTACTTAGATCCCTTTATTCTCGTATTTTCATTCGGATCTCTCCATGTTCAGACAAAACAAAAGGTTTCTCCCCCAATAAAATCTGGTCCCATTCACCCCCTCTCACAAACCCAACTGAAATCCCCCAAATTAATCAAAATTAAACATGACGATCAACACCCACAATCACAATCACAATCACAGTGATGATCATCATTTCCCAGAGAAAATGCAGCGATGCCAAGATCACATCCACAAATTAGAAGAAGAGCGTCGCAAGATTCAAGTTTTCCAACGCGAACTCCCCCTCTGCCTCGAGCTCGTCACACAAGGTAACAACATTTTTTTTCTTTTTTTGGCCAAAACCTAAAATGGAATGGAGGTGCTAATTAATTTTGTTGCAGCGATTGAGGCATGCAAGCAGCAGTTATCATGTACGACGACGGAGTATAATCTAAACGGGCAATCGGAATGCTCGGAGCAGACATCAAGTGACGCTCCAGTTCTCGAGGAGTTCATCCCTTTAAAGAGGGCTTCGGACGGCGAGGAGCCTACCACCACTAACATTGCTAAAGATGCCAAAAATTGCCACAAATCCGACTGGCTTAGATCTGTTCAGCTATGGAATCAAACCCCAGATCCACCCTTAAATGAGGTACTTTTCATATTATATATTATTTAAATTTTTATTTTGGGTTTGAAATAAATCTCATCTTTTATTTTTGGGGGTTTAGGATTCGCCCAAAAAAGTAGGTGTTGTAGAGGTGAACAGAAATGGGAGCGGCGGCGCGTTTCATCCGTTCAAGAAAGAAGTTGGGACTTCCGCTCCGGCGGCGGTGAGTAGGTCGGTGCCGCCGGCTTCCACCAGCTCCTCGGCGGAGACCGGCGGGGATAAGAAGGTTGATAAGGAAGGCCAGTCTCAAAGAAAGGCAAGGAGGTGTTGGTCAACAGAGTTGCATAGGAAATTCTTACATGCTCTCCAACAACTTGGTGGCTCTCATCGTATGTACCACAACATTCCTATTTATATATATACTGTATCTTCTATTCTCTTAATTACCTTTCTCTAATCATGATTATCTCTTAATTAATGTTTTCTGCAGTTGCAACACCCAAGCAGATCAGGGAGTTGATGAAGGTTGATGGCCTCACTAATGATGAGGTTAAAAGCCATTTGCAGGTTTGTTTCCATGTCATTCATTAATTTTTAGATTTAAACTTTAAAGAGAAAAGTGGGAACAAGTTTGATGCTTGTACAATTTGTCCATGGCTAAAGATTCTCTTAGATTTGGTCTATCTTCGCTGCGGGTCCTAGCTAGATGGCTGCATTTCACAAAAATCTTGTATACCATGATAAAATTGCTTGTCAAATTGTAATGGTGGGGAATCAAATATATACTCGAATAATGCGAATTTAAATTATTAATGGAAGAATCAATGACTTTTAATTAGGCTTGACAAACAAGATTGATCTCAGAAGATTCTTGTTTTCATCTCTTGTTGATGGCGTGAATTGTTAATATTGGTGGTAGTTCTTATCTTTTAGTAGTACTCCTTTAATTACACAAGGCCTAAATCTTGTTTGAAAAATTATGCAGAAATATCGTCTGCACTCGAGGAGACCTAGCCCTTCAATCCAAAACCAAAACACCTCACAAGCGCCTCAATTTGTGGTGGTGGGAGGGATTTGGGTGCCGCCAGAGTACGCCGCGATGGCGGCCACTGCCACATCCGGCTCCGGTGAGGCGTCGGGCGTGGCCACATCGAACGGGATCTACGCCCCGGTCGCCACGCTGCCGACACCTTTCCGGGAGGCGTCAGCCTCCCCCAAGCAGAGGCCGCCGCTGTCGGAAGACGGCGGCAGCCTTAGCCAAGGCGGCGAAGGTCGGTCGCATTCCCCGGCCACCTCCTCCTCCACGCATACAACTACTGCCTCACCAGCATATTAAACACTTTATTTTTATTAACTTGTGAAGAATTTGTAGAAATATAATTTTACAGCGACGGCTGGTGTAATTTTGGTGAAATTATAGAGGGAAAAAAGAGTCGATTTTGGGTCACTTTCCATAATTTGTGAATGTTTGTTGATACAGGTTGGAGGCATGCACTTGATAGCGACAGTCGATTTAATATGATAAATCATGGATAGAGTTTCCCATTGTGCTGGACCTTAGAATAAGGATTATTAATCAATTAAGTGGGTTAAGACTTTTAATTACAGATTAGGTTTGTGTTAGTGCCATGCCTTGTCATCAATTACCGACGAATACGTACAAGGGTAATTCTCTTTGTGTGTTTGTATGAGATCGGCGATCCCAAAAGAGTGGAACAGAAAGGCGAAACAAAGAAGTATCCAAATTTAGTAATAAGATTCCTAAATAAATTAATGTCCTGAAAGATATTTTGAGGAATTCACCCAAGTTATCCAAAATTAAGTGAGAATTCTTGACCCATTATATATTACGGAGTACTATGTAATTGATTGATGAAATGTTTTGACAATATTTGGTTTGGTATCATTGAGTGCTTCATTTTCACATTATGGTATTAACATCTTGTGAAGTACTACTAAAGTCACTCTTAATATACAGTAGTTTTGACGTGAGATTAATTTGTCTCCGGTGCTCCTCGATCTTCCAACCTGCCACACCTATCCTCCTGCTGCATCGCAACCGTAATATGTGATTTATTTTATATTATATTTTTATAAAACTAAATTAGTACGTTCACCGGTGCGATGCGCGACGATCATCAAACTAATCTATATTTTAAGTATAAATGTTATAAATAATTGCAATAATTATGTAATTTATTATAAGTGTGCCAACTTTTATGTCTTGATATTGCATTGTATAATTAGTTGTGTGGAACTATGTTTTCTTGAGTGAATTATTTATTTTTTCTTTACAAAATAAAATAGCAAAGTAAATAAAATAAAAGTAAAATTAAAACAACAAAGACATAAAA
>JAYJMF010000021.1:2799049-2814783 GCA_036873715.1 Salvia sclarea | reverse complement strand
AAGTTATTTTTATTTTACATTTTTTTAGAACCAACATAAAATTTAGAATAATGATAACTTTCTTAATTAATATTAAATATATTATATATCCTATTTCAATTTGAAAATATTTTTATGGCCTTCAATTTAAAATACATATTAAATATTTTATTATATAATTAGATTATTTTAATTTTAAAATAAAATAATTGAAAATGTGAAAAAAAATAGAATTAACTCTATCTCTCCACCCCACCTCTCCACTACACTCTCTCTTTCCCCACCAATTTTCCACTCCACGTAGAAAATGAAAAACTAATTTTTCCCACAAATATTATGACCTAAATTTGCATATTATTTATAAAATTGCCACTACTTCAAATTGATTGAAATCAATTTCAAATCAATTTCAAAATTAGGATTCGACTTTAATGATATACAGATTTGTTGTAAGAATAAAAATTGAGCTTTGTAAAGAAATATTTATAATATTGAAATTTATATTTTACTCTGTGTGCGTGGTTCTTTTAGTATTTAGACTATTATAGATGTTTAGTTTATAATTCCATAGCAAATTACTTTTCTTTTAATTTCTGCAAGATATGCAGGCTAATTACTTATGAAAGATCGTAAAATTCTTTAGAATATTAATTTTGTTATGTATATTAAGAAAATCGGTTCAGTTATAAGTATGAACTTTTTTTTTATTTTTTAGAACTGACAACAATAAATCATATACAATTATAATTAAATATTGGAAGTGTAAAAATTAAGACCTTGTTGTTTTGAGTTTGAATTTGTTCGTTATTTATATATATTTATTTCTTTGTCATATAAAATTTTCTTAGGACGTTTTTAATTATACTGATCCCTTCATCCCGAAAAAGTAAGCTCCTTTTTTTGGAAACTTTTAGGAGATTTGAAAAGTAGTAATTGTGAATCTGTGATATATATTATTTGAGGTTGTGCGAGTAATAAAGGTGTCTCAAAAAAAGACGAACCAATTTTTACGGGACAAAGGGAATAATAAATTGGGCCCCCTAATAAAAATTTCTGGCTCCATCCCTGAGTTCATATATCTACAAAACAAATCTAATTACAATATTAGACTTATTGCATAATTTCTCTTCATTTCAATTCTCTATTTTCCAATTATATACTGCCTAAATGTCTACATATAGTTTTTCTTCAATTCTGTATCATTTATCATAATCACATACCATCATGACAAGTTTACAACTATTGCAACTCGCATCTTATATTATCACTTCATTTGTTGATATTATCACTTCATACCAATCCCTATTTTGGTCGGATCAATAGGGATTTTCAGGGAGACCAAAATACAAAAGATAGATTTACCCTTATTTGATTTTAACTTGAAATCTCCCCATCTTTAATATAATAAATGAATATATAAATATATATATACGGGATAGGATAATTTAATCTCTAATTTTCTTTTCCTATGAAATATGTTTTGACCGACGATTTTTTTTTTGATAAATAAATGCAGAAATTTAAAGGCCGCGTTACAAAGGACTCGAATCCGAAACATTTGGCCTCGAGCATCAACCTCTTACCACTAGGGCAACACACACACACTTGACTGACGATTTTAATGTTTCTTCGTGTGCACAGAGATGTTCAAACACTTTTTATTCAGCATATAATTGAACACAATTCTTTTTAGATTTAATTTTTATGTATCATATCAGATTTTTGTCACTGAAAAAAATCATTTAACTCTTACATGAAATGAATAATAAATCTATTCGGACATAATGTGGCCAGCCATACAAGACTATTTTAGTGTATAATCTTAATAAATTCTTAGTAATTTAAGTTCAAAATTTTATGTGTTAATTATATTTCAATTTTATCATTTTCTATATTTAATATTTGGTTTCAAATTAAAATTAAAAAATTTTAATTTGGAATTTCTCTATGCAGTTACTCCCTTGCATAATTTTAATGCTATATTAGATATTAATTTTCTTTTTTTATCTAAATTAAAATAATGGAAAACAAATTTGTGTAAATAATATTTTAAGAATAATAATTTTTTTTTTTAATATACCGATTCTAAATTAAATCGGTCCGATTTGCCAAAAAATACCGTTGTATGACTGGACATACTATGTTCAAATAACACTATTCTTTTGCGAGATAGTTTACAATAATTTATAAATTATTTTAAAGAGTTTATAAGTTCGGTCAAGCACCATCTCATTGCTAGAGAAAATTAGTTTTATATTCATACATGTATAATTTCGTTGGACATTATTTACAATTTTGAAATGAATACATTATCCCACGTCATCATCGAATTTATTGAATTAAAAAATAATGACCTAAATAAAAGTCGTCTCAAAATTCAAGAATTTGCAAATTTTGCAAGTTGGACACATATTTAAGTATTTAACCCAAAGCAGCAAAACCAAACAAATAAAGGAAGTGGGGGGGAGGGGGCAGTTTTGCCAAATTATTAATTAAATTTCTGACATGCAGATTCATAGTCCAATAATAATTCAAAAAGGGAATTGCGTATCTAGACAAATGACACCGTCTGACATATTTCGTCAAATATTTCCAAAAAAGTACTTGTTTGAGTAAAATGGGGCCAATTGCAGTTTATCAGAACCCGTGGGGCACATTATTAATTCAAGGGAATTATTCAGAGAATCCTATGCAACTGGACCTAACCTTAACAAAGATGCTCCTGCTCAGATTCTTATTATTAATTTATCATTTTTTAGTGACTTAATTTCGTTTAATGATGGTGTAGTGTATGTATACTTGTATAGTGATAATAGGTAAAGATGCACATTTTATTAAGTTCTAATTAAAAGATATTATTGTCTTGTATATATATGATTTTATGTCTTAATTTAAATGAAGAGTTAATTTATCATTGCATATTATTGGATTGTCATTGATTTTGCAAAAGTCTTATATTATTGGATTGTCATTGATTTTGCAAAAGTCTTACACCTTCTAACATAATTTTGTTTGAGTTAGAAAAGTGTGAAGAAAACATAGTTGGACGCCGACTATCTCAGTATATCACATCGTCGGGCAAATTAACCGATGAGTGATGACTAACTACCTTTTCCTTAGATTTTTATGATGTCACAAGTTTGTAAGACTATTGTCTTGTATATGCAAGAAGGGTAAATTTATCACTTGGGCATTTTATACACAAAGATGGTTTTTAAATTGAAACTTTAACAATATCCGTCACATTAGTAATGACACATTAGTTAAAAGGAAAGAAATTTTCTTTGAAAAATTACTCAACAAAAGTGGCAATACCACTGTATATATAAAAATACTATTCCCTCCGTCCCGCTTAAATTGGCACCCCCTGAGCACACGGATTAAGAAATGGCTTGTTTTTAGTGAAAATTTGAGGGGGGTCCACCACTTTGTGTTTTAATTTGTTGACTTTTAGGGGATGTGTCAATTCAAGTGGGATAACCCAAAAAGGAAAGTGTGTCAATTCAAGCGGAACGAAAGGAGTACTTTGTAATTACGGAACCCTAATGAACTATCGCTTAGAACATTAACAAGAACACGTTCTAATCTACGATACTCACGCACACAGCATAAATAAATAACACACGATGTGGTAACCCAGTTCGGTGAACCACCTACGTCTGGGGGGCCTTGCCCAAGGAGAAACTCTTCACAATGGACTACAGTTATAGGACTTACAACAAGACGTTTCTTACTAAGCCTCAACTATCCTCACCCCACTATTCAGCAAAGAGTCAGTAGCATGCGCACAACACAACTACTTAGATGTGAATTCCCTCTTACCCTCTACCTCCTATTACAATCTTTACAAAGTATAGAATCTATTTCAAATCTAATACATGCAACAATAAAGATTCACCTACATATGAAAAACCGACCTGAAGCAGGCAAGTCGTAGAGAATAAACGAGCACTCCTTCTTGCGAAGTCATGGGTATGAAACAAGAGCTTTCTTGTGTGTTGCTGCGTGTTGTGTGTTGTATCTTGTCCATTGTGATCGCCCCTTTATATAGAGTAGGTCTCCTCCTCTTTGTCGATCACCTTTACTTGTTGGACAAGTCTTGTAGCTCTTCTAGGGTTTGTAGGCATGTTGCAATTGCCCTATAATTCGTCCAATACTAGTAAGGAAGGAATCCAATCCATATATGCCAAGATATATTCGTGGAGATCTCCTAGATCCTCTAGATTTCTTTTCTTATATAAATCTGTCATCAGCTGTTCAGTTGCACTGGAACACTGACTAACACTCTCTGTTTCTCGAGCATGTGTCTAATGTAGAACACTGTCTGGCACTCTCTTGCTCGAGCTCTTTATCAAATGCACAATGGAATAAAATCTTCTACATAATTGACAAACTTATGAGTAGTGCCATACTCTTTCAATTATTATTTTCTATCTTCAACATCATATTAAACTAATATATTTGATTTGAAAATTAAAGGGAAGCTAGCTAGAATATTAGTTAGAATGAAATCATATTCTTGAATTTACACAAGTTAAATCATGAAAACTACAATATTATTTAATCTTAATAATTAATCCATATTTATAATAAAATAATTAATCTATTTTTATTTCGAATCAAAAAGATTGAATGAATTCATTTTTTTTCTATGTTGAACCCGTTTACGACCACTCTTAATGTGGCTCCATAGTATTTTTTTAAAAATGTCATTTTATACTAATGTTTCATAAATTGTTATCGGGATCGTCAAATATAAATTGTATAAAACTCAGTCTCAAGTTTATTCATTTTTCCTTTCAAAAAATGAAGAAAATAATAGTTTGAGTTTTGATTTTTTATTTAATTTGTAAATTTGATTATTCGACTAATAAGAATTTGTGAAATATCGGAATAAAAATGATATTATATTTTAAAGATTAGTCCCTAGCGTTGACATCGAAAAATAACTAAATCCTTGTCGTCATATTTTTTGCAAAGATGACCCTAACGTCCCTAAAATATGTCAGATTGGCCACGAATTCAATAGGCTGCAGACGGTCGTTTGCAAAAATTCTATTTTTTTCTTTTCTCTTTTGTTTCTTAATTTGGTAGGCTCCATTCCTGTCATCTTCATATCTTCTCCGATCATCATCATCTTCGTCGATCATCTACGCATCACAACACATCAGCAACAGTAGCAGAGCTCAAACTCCCTTAGCAAAGCTCAAACTTCCTATGTTTCTCGTTTCTCTATTCTTTCAGTGTTGGAAAGCGACCCTACGAGTGGGACATAATCCTCTGCAGCCACAACCAACCTCTCCTAAACGGTACAGTCGAATCTTGGGCTTCTTTTAGAAAACCCTAATTTCTATATAATGTTCAAATTAGTGTTCGATTCGATTTGCTTCTTCCCACATCATCATCTTTTCCTCCGTTTTGCATCATGCCCTCGCCCTCGCCTCCCTCATCAGCTTCTTCACCTTCTTCTCACCTTCACTACAAGAAAATTCAAAATTGGCAAGGGAAAAAATCCCTTGCTAATTAAACAAGCATAAACAAGCTCATTCCCTTGTTAAGGAATAGCAAGGAAAATTCCCTTACTAAACAAGTTTCTCAATCTATTTTCTTCGTAGCTAAGCTCATTCCCTTGTTAATCCAACAATTTCTTGTAGTGCTTCCTTCATCATCTCTTTTTTCGAGCAATTCTTCTCATTTTCAGAGATGACCTCGCATTTAGAAATGAAGGAGTTTCCCCCGCCGTTGCTCGTGGTGGCGAAGATGTTGTTTTCGGCGTCCTTGGCGAGCTCGTTGATCGCATTCTTTGATTTGGTGAAGAGCACGCGATTGATTGGGCAGGATGTACAACTGCGTGGGCGTATGGCAGAAGAGGCCATCCTCGACCAGCCGTCAAAAAAGTCGTCGTCATGATCCCTGCCTATTTCAACAAACTGCGACGCCAAGCCACCAAGGACGTTGGAGCTATCGTAGGAATTAAGTGAGTTGACGATAAGTGACTAAGAAGAGATGATTGATGAAGGAGCCCATCAAATTAAGAAAAGAAAAAAAAAAGTCCAATTTTTGCAATCGGTCGAGCAGTCCGTCAAATTCGTGGCCGATCTGTCCTATTTTTAGGGACGTCAAAACGTCTTTGCAAAAAACATAACAACAAGGATTTAGTTGTTTTTTGTTGTCAACGTTTGGGACTATGCTACTTTTCCCTATTTTAAAAGAAAAATGCGGACGTTGACTCTATTTAATTGGTGATCAAATCGGTGATTGACATATCGATCGTATATACTCCATCCGTCCCATTCATAATGTCCCATTACTTTTGGGCACAGAGATTAAGGAGACAAAATTGATGAGTCTAAGGTAGTGTGATCCACATGGGGTTTACATATTTTTGTGTGTATTTTTTTTGCCAAAAAATAATTGAGACAAAATAAGTGGGACAGACTAAAGTGGTAGGTAGGACATTATGAATGATAAAGAGGGAGTATATAATTATTAGGTAATCGAATGGTATATGTGAGCCGACGGTGATCAAACTCCATGCAGCATGCACCGTAGTGGGTGCAGAATCATTCCACTAATAAAATATTTGGTCTAAGAATTAAATTATGCAACTCTCTGCTATTCTCTAAGGAGGAAAAAGTGAACAAACTCTCTCTTTCTCTTTCTCTCACACACTCATACCAAGTTATGTGGCAATTCCATCAGATGCAAAATGATGTTCATGTATGAATACACACATATTATATAATATTTATTTGGAATCTGAGACCTGTTAGACTTTCATCTAAGGAATATATATATATATATATATGATCTCTCTACTTCATGGACCAATAATGTTAATTTACAATCCCGGGCAATTATATATGTGAGGAAAAGTTTAGATTCTATAAGCAACCTTTTTAAAATTAATTTAATAAATCAAGTGCACAAATTCATAAGTTTCAAATCTAACTCGTATCTTTCTTCAATCATGAAAGTCATTTTAGTTTACTAAACTAAAATGGTGGGCATTCCTTTGAAATCTTATTAATTTTAGTTCCCCATTAATCTATAATTCTTCCATCTTAACCTCAGCTCCTTGTGGGAACTGCTAATTAATTTATTCATTCAATTAATTAATAAAATCATGTTTCCACCATTTCTGGTTGTTTGACATGTAAACCTAGTCAATTTATATTCATAACGCGCGCGCGTGTCCATCCAATCTAGACATTCTTAGTCCCAATCTTGAACTGCATTTGTGTACTTATTTCATTAAAATAGACATTCTAAATCTGGCCGGAAAGGTGAAAGAAAATCCGAATTGTAATACCGGTCCGCGAAGGAATTTTGAAATGTACAAAACCGGAAGTGCGAGCGAGTGCATAGAAATAAAATTAATTACGAAAGCATAGGCCTTCCTAGCTAGATATCTAGTGGGAATTAGTCAGGAGCCGGCGGGAGCGAGGCTGAGCTGCAAATCGACCCCAAATCCATCGGCATCTTCAACCATGGAGAATCTACTGAGAGAGGGCCTCCCCGCGTGGGGCTCGGCGGAGCAGCCGTGCGTGACCTGAAAAGGGTGGGCGGCGCGCGGCACGTAGAGCCATGAGGGCGGGGGGGTTGCGACGGCGAGAAGGTGGGGAGGCCGGGCGAAGGCGGAGATGATGGGGTTGCGCATGTAGGAGGCGCGGGTGGCTTGTAGCTGGGCTCGCTTCAGCTGCTGACGCTCCTTCTTGTGGGCGTTCTGGTGCCCCCCAAGCGCCTGCGAGTTCGCGAACTCGCGGCAGCAGTATTGGCACTCGTAACGCCGCCCCGATTTCGCCTCTTCTTCTACCATGTTGATCCCGAACAGCTTTAAGGATGCTTTGCTTTCATACTCTGTCTCTATCTCCGCCAGCGCCATGCTATGCTCAGAGTAGTATCTTTTAGTGAGAGAAATTCACTTTCAAGAGACTTGTATTTATACTACTTTAAAAGCCTGGTTTATAGACACAGATGGTTGCGGACATCCCAAGAAGAGAAGAGGAAATTATAAGATGAGAGGGCCAAAACACACACACATTTCCGGGACCCACTCCATTCATCTTGTCTTTTCATACATACATATTTTTCCCACTTTCCATTCTCCTTGGAAGTTCCTAGATTGCCCCTTGCAAACATTCTTCATACCATCATCCCTTTTTCTATAATTTTAACTTTTCTTGCCATTAAATAATGCAACAATCGGAATATTAATTGGAGGGGTGATTAAAGACATACGCCAATTCATTTTTTAGGGAGATGCATGTGAGGATTATTGTAGGATTGTTGAACTATGAAATGATTAAGGGCTGGCTGCCCCTTAATTGTTCTTCAATAAGAAAATGTCTTCCTTTCTTGTTAACTAGTGAAAAGTTGTATTTTCAGTTCACAACAAGGACAAGATAAGAAACGTAATGATCAATCATCATTTATATCAAACATAAAACACAGCTAGCTAGAAACAATATGAAGAATATTAATTTGGTTTTAACTAATTTCCTTTCGAGCCACATTCTCATTTTAATTATATATCTTAATTAGAGATTAATAAGTCCTAATAAATACAAATTAATAAGCTAGCTAGAGATTAACATCATACACGATCAAGTTGTATTTCAATTAACTCTTCAAATATATGCAATTGTAGGGAGCATTATTAATCTTCAAATAAAATTCACAGGAAGCCATAATGATTTTGATTATAATGTTTATAGCTTTGAGTTTGCGATTAAACGGTGGTGATGGGAAAATAGGAAGGATGGGTGTCTGTAGATCGGAATCAAGAAGGCATAAAGAAATGCAGGGCAGAATCATAAGATGTTCCCCAAAATGATAAGAACACTACTTTTGCAACATGGTACTCAACTCTATTTATATATGCACTCTGTCTTTGCATAGGTTGTCAGAGAGAATCAAACAACACATAAATGTGGTAATGTGCGCTTTGTAAGTGCCATTTCCAATTACAGAATGACAGCTGAACAAAATGGAGTACTATTAATTAACCTAAGTTTTTATATATATATATATATGTTGTCACAAGTGTTTCAGTGCTTTTCGCAGTTTAACTTTATGGAAATTCGATAATATTCTGACCCCAAAAAACAAATCAGAGACAGCGGAGTTGCAGCCCCAATATTGAGCAATTGTGAACGGTGAACCCTATCTCTTATAGTCTTATATATAAATCTTACCTTTGATTGATTCAAAATCATCTCCTTACTAACTCTACTCTTTCTCATGCACATCTTGTTGGTTACATTAATTACATTTGTGAAATTTACAGGTATTACAAATTAAAGCACAAAATAATTACAAAAGTACTTAAAAAACAAAAGAATTGACCCCTCAGCTGTACGTTTCTGTGAGACCAAGGTTTGGCTCTAAAGAACCAAAACATGCTTAAAAAGGACTAATTCCAAATCTATATTTAATACGAAAATAGATACCATCATAAATTTTTGATTGGCTTCATAATATTTTAAGACTTTAATTGACATCATCTTGACAAATTATAAAAAAATAATATTATAAGACATCATCTTGACAAATTATAAAAAGGATTTTCTTTCTCAATATATAATCAATATGGAAAATAATACTATCGAAAAATTATTAAACTAAAAAATGAAAAAGAAAAATCGAGTGAATAAGTTGGGTTGATAGCAATAGAACATGTATCGACATAAGTAGCATAAGAGAATAATGCTCTAAATGGAGCTCCCGTTGAGCATGTATCCATCTTCTATCATTTCTATTTCAATATTTAATTTTTGCATTTGCTTAGCCGACAATAACTACCTAACCATCCTCTCTCAAATTTCATTAATTAAAGTCAAATCATCCATCTCCGTATGACCTCCAAGGCAAATGTCTTTCTTCGAATTTCAAAAGTAAAATAATACATATCAATAGACGCGTTTAAGATCTAAGAGGCACAATTAACAATATATATTTCCTCTCTAGAGTGATAATTTTAAATAGTAATTAAAATAAAAATTAGTGCGCCAATATAAAAAGATAAGAAAAATTACTTCGACAATTTTACCCTCAACTGAAAATTTGTAGTAATAAAATAAGGCATTTTATATGAGATTGATCCTGTTGACTCGTGAAATGTCATGTTTTTTCTTTTACTTCACGAATTTACATATGCAAATTCGTGAAATTACGACAAAAACATATATATCATTTCACAAGTTTGCTTATGCGAATTCGTAAATCAAGGAAAAACAAGGCATTTGGCAAATTGGATCTTGTTGACTCGTGAAATGCCAACTCATAAGTTCGGTATAATAATGTACATAATTTAACACAAAAATTGACTATTTTTATCTATTATAGTAATCAAGCTTATTTTTACTACATGACAAAGACTATTTGATATATTTTCTCTATATATGTTTTGAATTTCTTTCAAATATCTCTCTACATATATATGTATTATTTTAAACAACATGTGTGTTTTGTTTTTTTTATCACATAGCAAATCAAAATACTATTATACTTTCACTAAGCGAGATATGAACCCATTAATTTAAAGAAATGTGAAAAGACCTTCAATTTAAATGAGATGTATGGATGAGATTGCTGACATAAGAATTGAAATCGGGAATCAAAACGTACTACATAATAGATCATTGGACAACAAGAATATGGGAATAATTTGGATAACGAAAATATATGGTGAATGTATCACTTATTCACTTTGTCAAATAAATACATGACTCGAGTTCCAACCCTATAAAGGACGCAAATTTCATTTCTTTGTGCAAATATTTTCATAAACATTTCATCTTATAAGAGTGCTCGCAGCGGCGATCGTTGGCCTGCGCCCGCGATCGGGCTGCTATTATTGCCATTGGAGACCGCCACCTGGGGGCGGTCGCGGTCTCATTTGCGATCGCCGCGAGGGGGCGGTGGCAGTGACACGCGTCGCCCCCGGTCGGGCAACGAGTTTTTTTAAAAAAAAAAAATCGATTTTTGCTTTTTAAAAAAAAATAAAAATTAATACTCTATTTTATACTATAAATACCCCTTCCTCTTATTCATTTCTATACCAATCCTCCAATCTTCTTTATTTCTACACCTTATTATCCACATTTTCTTCATCAATCCTCCAATCTTCTTCACAATTTCAAAAATTTCTACACCTTTTTTTTTGAAAAATTGCAGTATTATAATTTTTCCAATATTCAATACAATTTATTTATTTTAATTAATTGAATAGTTTTAATTTAAATTAGTTAAAAACCAATTTTTTTTTAAAAAAGTAAATGTAAAATGGAGGTCTTCAATGCAACAAAAGTAGTATCTATTTATTTTGATTAAAATATTGTTACTTTTTGGCAAAAAACCTCCATGTTGGAGGTCTTTGCTGTGAACTCCCTAAGTTATAATGATCGTCTACAGTGATATACGAATATATATTATTAGGGAAAAGATATTATTAATAGCCATCTTCACTTATTCTAAATCTGGATATGTAATGGCAAATTCCAAATTTGGGTGCGTCGAACTCTTGGTAGTATATATATATATGTCAATGTATATACAATAAAAAAAAGTGGTTTGAATATTACTTTGAAGTATGCAGACAAATAAAATAAGATAAATAAATATTGTATGAATGGTTATGAGGTGTTAAGCAAAATAAATATGGGGCCCGAAGTGGAGTGGCGACCATTAACTTGTTGTTGATGATGAATTATTGTTTAGGATGTCTGCGTGATTGACGTTGAAATCTATAATTGTTTAAGCTTTGCTTTACATGGGAAAGATCTTCCGAATCTTACTAACTACATCATATGATAGAGAACTTAGGAGAGAGAAAATTCATTAAAGCACATAGAGTTGATTGAAATGAGTTAATCTTCTTATTAATTATAAATTAATTCGAGTGCTACATATGGCTTTGAAAGTCTTCACCACAACTCCAGCCATGCCCCACCTTGTCTCCCTTTTACGTCTATATATGTAAATGTAAATTACACGAAATTAATTAATGAGAGAAAAAAAAAAGTATGCCTTCTTTGCTATGTCAAAATTAAAGATGTCCTCTTTCTATCTTGGTTGAGCGTCTCGTAATAGATTCTTGCCAACTATTAACTTATCCAATACATATAAAATTTTATTTTTCTTTCACGAAAACTAGTTCATACATAAAAAAACTTGAAATGCATAATGGAGCCTATTTTTGAGAGATTCATGCATCTTTATTCGTGGGACCTGCTATTTTTGAACATTGAGCCCCTAACGGAAAATCAAGCTATAGTTAATTACAAGATCAGGCATTAGGTTATTAATTATCATAGATAATTAGGGGACCCATTTTGTTTCGAGAAACTTTTTAATTAATGTGCATCTTTATAAAACACATTCCTACTAATTATTTGGGACACTCACTTGCTAGGGGGACTCAACAACTAATTGGTTTGACAATTGATTAACCAAAACCTCTAAAAAAGGAGACTTATTGGGGTTATTGCCCCAGTATATATTTCACCATTTATATATAAGAGTTTTTACTTCCCAGCAAATCAGAATATGTTGGAAATATTGTTATAGACAATATTTCAACAATTCTGTAAACAAATAAAAATAGCAGCAGAAAGTAAAAAATGCACACAAAGAATTGTTTTATCTACAAGTTATGGACTAACTTGTAAAAAGGATTTACCACTCTCGTAAATCAAGATCAAGCACAACAGTGGGGGAAACAAACCTATTGTACTCTAACGACGGAATACAGAATCAACTTCTAAATCAGTCGTGTAAGTTGCTAGTCGAAACAGGACTTATAAAATATCCTCTACAACTAATACCAACCTAGTCTACAAGTATCCTAACTCTAATCCTCGTAAACATTTTACAAAGGATTCTAGACAAAATGTTGAAGGTGTAGGTCCAACACTGACTGCAACAACAAGCAAGGTCACAGACATGAGTCTTTGCTCTCGAAATTGTGGATGAAGTGGCATCTCCTCCTACATATAGGTGGAGATAGTCTTGTCCACCACAAATATGAAGTAGGCTTGAACTTCTCCAACTGACTTCTGGAGTGGTTTATGCTTGCTCCCCAAAATTAGGAGCCATAACCACTTTGGCTTGGTTGATAAGGTCAAAGCATCTCCCAAGCAAGACTTGGTCTTCCACCCTTTAATTTCGTTTTCCCCTTAATTATACTAATAATTTGCAAAACAAATTAATCAAGGGACAATATGAATAAGGCAAAAACTTGTAATGTCTTCGACACTAACGATATATTTATAACCAACAACATTAAAAAACATTATAACAATCGAGATCCTTTTTTAGAGGAAAGCCCTTCAATTCTGTTACTAATTACTCCCTCCGTCTCATTCTTCTTGTCCCGCTTTTCTTATTGGGCCGTCCCATTCTTCTTGTCCCATTTCCTTTTTTGGCAAAAACTTACACACAAAAAGCATGTGGACCCCATATGTACTATACTCTCTCATATTCATCAACTCCACTTTCTTAATCTCTGTGCCCAAAGAAAGGGGACAAGAAGAATGGGACAGAGGGAGTACTATTTGTAACTTATTAGCCACTCACCAAATTATAAATATAGCTTGTTCTCTCATGTTCATATTAAAAATTATTTTGGATTGTTCAAAGTTTTTTTTTCTTTTTCATTTTAATTGTCGTTTCGGTTTTCAAACCAAAATTACCCTTCATTAAATTAGTTTAGTTCAAAACCCAAAGCCCTTTTGGTGGATGTAGCGAGTATAAAGCATATTGATTCTAATAACCTCACCAAAAATTTTGTGATTAAATTAATTCCCGATGGAAGCAATATTCTAAAGTAGATGAAGTAATTTTTTCCTACCAAATAATGATTTCATAACTAGAGGTAAACTAACAACCATTAATTGAGGTTAATTTCAGTAATTTTTGTTTATTAATATGTGTCAAAGTTTTGGGTTATTTATTGATGAATTCAAAATGAACCATTACAGAATTTGTATTGCATGGGATTGAATCGAGCCAAGAACCAAAGAACAAAGCTAAGAAAGTAAAACATAATGGTGGAGAGAGAAATAACATAAATCATGAGCCCCCTAAAATAATCAACTTTTTTTTTATTCTAATATAATGTCTCGATGCTAAACCTAAAACTAATGGACTTAACAGGCGACCCAATTGATATGAGCACCGTTAAATCCTGATAAGACGGAAACCCTGTGGTAAAAATACCTTTAACAGGCAAAAGAGTATCGATCTAAAGGGAAAAACAGTAACATGAACTCTTCAAGTGTGCTCGCCTTAGGGCTGAGGCTTAGCTTTGATGTTCAGCTCTTAAGGTTCAACCGTTGAGGCTCTCAACTCTTGAGGTTCATTCCTTGAGTCCAGTCTTTGGGTCCAGCCCTTAAAGCTCTCAGCTATTAAGGTTCAGCCCTAGCGTTCAATTTCTGTTCTCATTAAGTATTGGGCATTTCTCGTGCCAAGTTAGCATATACTATTATATAATCCGAGTAAATGACCCTTGGGCTCGTGAAATTGGGCCCTCCAAAGGAGATGCATAATATCTTCCTCATCACTTATATATAATTTAATAATCAAGCATTTGAGTGATAAAAAGAGCATATAAATGGTGATATTTTTAAGGAGGATTTAGAAATAAGAGATTGTAATCAAGAGAGTGGAAATTTGAAGGATACTTATCTTATCAATCTAATCATCCAGACCAAATGTTCCTTAATCTATTGCTATTGTATATGCTTTGAAAATTGGCGTTTTCAAATCGATGGTTATTATCAATATATAATTCTAATTCCAAATAAACATGACACCTAAGGTCCCATTTTCCTCTACACATGTCACATTAATTTTTCTTATATATAATTTTTGAATTTTCCTTATTTATTATTATTACTATTACAATTGTTATTACACAATAAAAGAACAATTAAAAACAAATGGAAGATTCGTATCTTCTTTGAAACAGCCTCTCCGCCGCTTGCTTGTGTTTTTTTCATTTGGATGAATTTATTTTTTTCGATTAAATTGATGCCGTATCTTTTAGGCAATTTCATAAATTTATATTCTAATCTAATTTCATAAATTTACATTTTCTAAAATTTTTATTTTTTTATTTTTTAATTATTTTATATCAATATTAATGATCAATTATATATATATAATTTGATTAGTTAAGATCAGTGCCACATTTCGACGAGGCGATGCAACTATGCAGCATTTCGTCGAGGGAGTCGGGACAATTTGACCGTGGAGCTTTCCAACGTGGCAAGGCGACCATGATAAGTTGAATTTAATTTGACTAGATAAATATTCGAGATTAAATAATTTTTTTCGTAATTAGCTCATATCACTATATGAATTCTTAATTAGCTCATATTGTTATATGGTCTTAATTATCTCTTATTGCTATATGAGTTTGAGATGGGAACATATAGAAAAGTTAGTATTTTAGTAATATTATTTCGTAAATAAGATTTGGGATATGTACGAGTATTTCGACAAGGCGATGCAACTATGCAACATTTCGTCGAGGGAGTCGAGGCAATTTGACCGTGGAGCTTTCCAACGTGGCGAGGCGACATTATAAATTGAATATAATTTGACCAGATAAATATTCGAGATTAAATAAAAAATTCCGTGATTAGCTCATATGGCCATATGGATTTTTAATTAGCTCATATTGTTATATGGTCCTAATTATCTCCTATTGCTATATGAATTTGAGATGAAAATATATAGAAAAGTTAGTA
>JAYJMF010000021.1:2776440-2788047 GCA_036873715.1 Salvia sclarea | reverse complement strand
GGAGGGAGAGGAAGAGCAAGATGAACGGTTACGGAGGTTTCAAGAAGATGAACAGAGCTATACATTTCTCTTTCTTTTCTTTTTTAAGTGGGGGCTATATCTTTCCCTTTCCGTTTGTTTGTCTTTTAGGTGGGGGTTACACATGTTTGTTTTATCAAATTTGTTTTGTTTTGTTTTGTTTTAGTGAAGTTATTAATTTATTAGTAGTAATTTAATTTGTTGTAAGGGTAATTCAGTAATTTTGTAAATATTTGTATTATTATTAAAGATAGGGGGCTATAGTGAGTAAAAAGGAGGCTATGAATAGAATCCCCCTATTTTTTATTTTTTTTTGTTGGGCTAACCAAACTAGGCCCAATATCAAGAAATCTTGGTCCATGGAAATCAAGCAAATATATGTAGAAAAATAAAGAATATACATACACACAAAAGAATTCAATATTTGCACATTAAGAATGCCGCATAAAGAAAAGAAAATAAAAATTGAAAATAAAATTATTTTTGGATCCATCCTTCGAAGATTTCGATAGATTGCAATGTTAATTGCCCGCTAATTACTTACTTAAATGAGCAATGTATATAATTTTACTTTCTCATAGTTATTTCCTTCGGATTAACCTTTACGTTGGATTAACTATCCAATTATTTAAAACCTTCTTTTATGAGTTTAGGAAGTTGGTGGTTATTAATATCTAACGGCCTTCCACATTAAATCCACCCAAATAATCACACAATAATATTTGTTGTAATAAATGGTTAATTTAATTTCATAGATTGAATCCAAATAACCATAGCTAGAAAATTTAATACAATCTACTTTCCTTCTTCTTTTTCCCTCACAAGTTGAGCTCTCTTTTCCACCAATAACTAATTTAATTTCACGTATAAAATAATATTATAATTTTGTGAATAATTTTTAAGCAAACTAACCCCTTTCAGTTTAAACCGGCAGTTTTCGTCAACCAAAACGGTTATGGACTCGCAGAGAGTGAATTTGGCAGTGATCATCAAAAATCCATTAAACAGCGCCGAATTCCTGCTCACCAAGCAAACCCTACCTCCCAAATTCAACGACTCCGAGTATGATTCCTATCATGATTCTGATCTTTGGGACTTGCCATCAGCGCAATTATCACTCCTTGATCGCTCGTTGACTGCTACTCAAGCTCAATTCGAAGCTCGGGATGATTCTCTGGCGGAATTGTTGAATCAGTTTGATGTAGCTTCCGCTGTTAATCAGGTAGTCATTGCAATCACATTGAGCTCCGAAATGGGGGAATTGTTTGGTATTTAGTGGTTTTATATTTATTTGCGGGAAAATGTGTTGAATTTGAGCTGGAACTGTTGGTGTTTTGAATTTGGGGTTATTCTAATGACATTTCTGAAATTGTTGAATCAGTTTGATGTCGGTTCCGCTGTTCTTCAGGTAGTCATTGCATCACATTGAGCTCCAAAATGAGGGAATTGTTTGGTGTTTAGTGGATTTATATTTTTTTGGGGAAAATGTGTTGAAATTGAGCTGGAACTCTTGTTGTTTTGAATTTGGGGTTATTCTGATGACGTTTCTGAAATTGATTTCGGGGTATAAGATGTTTTGCAGTAGAGCTGCCGTGCAGTTGAGATGGTTTTTTAATTTACGTTTTGGAATAGATGATAGATTATGATTAATATAGGTGTTTTCATTCTAAATTTGGGATGAGATGTATTTAAGTTGCATTATGAAATGTATTTTCATGAATGATTTCACGGAGTTCAGGCTTTTAAGTTGCAATCGCAATGGCTTTCGTGTAGGTTCTCGAACAAGTGGGATGTGAGAAGACGACAAATGTAAAGTGGAGCCTCTTGAAGGCTATAAAGGAGCCAGACTTTGGACCCGGAGCTCCTGCTAAGACTCTGTATATTGTTGGAGGATCGGAAATTCATGATTGGGAGTTAGGAGGTTTGTTAGTTTTATTCTCGCTCAAGTGTCTATATCTTCATTGGCTGATGTAAGAGGTGAATTTGGGAGAATTGAGTTAACCAGTATTATACTATCGCTTAGGAGAAGAATGTGCTATGCATCTGCAATTCTATGGCATTTTTATTTATTAAGTTTGAACGGTATTGCTTATCTACGACAATGCTGATACAGTTGTTAGTGCATACAGATTGCTCCAAGTGGATGAGCACCCAAAGTTGTGCAGATTTGCTTCTGGAAGTGAAACCTTGTACTGATCGTATAGGGCCATTAGTTGTTCTCGGTCTTCTCAATGATTCACTTCAAACTTCGAAGTTGCACATTCCTCCCATCTTGAGATGTCAGGTAGACTTACCACTATTTTCTCTGAGTGGATATTAGCATCCACATAGCTGTATATTCTTCAAGTTAATTTTATATTATCAAAGCTTGAAAGAGAACAGTGTACATTAGTTATACAATTTCAGTTTCATTCTCATTTGGCAGGAATACCCTCCTGGCGTTAATCTTGTTCCCATGAAAAGCAGAACAGCAAAGCCTTACCACACTACAAACTTGATTGTCTTTGCGCCTGGTGCAAGTGACAATGACTTTGGCGGTGATAGTTTTCTTGCAAGAGGAGATGCTCTCATTGTAGATCCTGGATGCAGCTCTGGCATGCACAAAGAGGTATGAAGTCTTTTACATGATACAAAAAAAAAAAAAAAGAACTGTGAGCTATTCCAATTGAAACAATTGAGGCAATCTTGAAAGTTACAGTTCAGTATCCTCACATACTTTCCGTTATATTGGATCTTGTATTTTGAATACGTTACTCTGACTAAACTCCATCAGGGGTCCTACAATTGAAAATTGATATCACCTTCTCTAGTTTTGCTATGATGTCATTATAACATGATTTGCTTTGCACTTCAGCTGGAACAAATTGTTACTGCACTTCCACGAAAGCTGTTCGTATTTGTCACCCACCATCATCATGATCATGTGGATGGTAAGATTTTCCACAACCTGTTTTGTGCCTAAGATTTTGTTTGTTTCATGAAGAACATTTTGGGCTCAGTCAAGTTACAGTAGTGGTTCCTTCAAGTAATTGTAGTGATTTATCTTACAGTATCTGTTTATTTATTTTCTTTTTAATTCCTTCCTTCTTTGTGCAACTAGTTATTATCCTTGATGTTCTTACAGGTCTCTCGGTTGTCCAGAAGTCCAACCCTGATGCTACTCTCTTAGCCCATGAGAACACAGCTAGACGAATCCGGAAAGGTATGATACTTTCTACTTGGTCTATGTTCAGTGACATGCTCATCGTCCTAACAGAAAATTTATTATTATTATTTTTTTAAATATTTAATAATTTATCTTTGAAAGCCCTTATCATGTTAATATGCTAACAACATGAATCCATAAAGCCAAACATGAACCCATTAACTTTGTGTGGTGTCCACGTTGTATCACAAATTGCCAGCCCAATGCTCATTTTTTATAAAATGCTAAATTATATTCTTGATTCATAAAATGAGAGTTGTGTCTGAAAGATGTAACACAAATGTGGTTATTAGACTCATGAAAACAAATAAAATTTGCTGCTAACATATCAGCAATGCTTTTGATGTAGGTGATTGGTCTCTGGGACATATTCCAGTAACGGGATCTGAAGAAATCTGTATTGGTGGCCAACGCTTGAGATTCATACCAGCTCCAGTAAATATTGTGCCTAATGCCTTTTGAAATATTAACCTACACTTCTTTTGTTTGAACTTTCTGTGGTTTTCCATTTCATGGTAACCTCCAGGGGCATACAGACGGACACGTTGCATTACTTCACGTTGCTACTAACTCGCTGATAGTCGGGGATCATTGCGTAGGGTGAGTTGTCAGTATCAGGATCTTTTCTTGAAATGATGTTTGTTTATCGTCCATTTTTAGCTCTAGCTTCTGTTGGTGTATATGTACTGATGAAACCTGTGTTATTCTAGCCAAGGAAGTGCTCTCTTGGATATTACGGCTGGTGGGAATATGAGTGTAAGTTTACTAGAAATACCATCTCTACAGTTCATCTCCATTAAAATCGAGATCTTATTCAGTTGCGTGTTGTTTACATATTAGGATTATTTCGACACAACATACAAGTTTATGGAGTTGTCCCCGAATGTATTAATACCAATGCACGGTAGACTTAACGTGTGGCCGAAGCACATGCTCTGCGGGTATCTCAAGTAAGAATCCGTGACAGTACATAACTCCATAAAGTGTTGAGCCATCGACTTTTCGTCAATTATTTGGTTCGTGTTATGAAATTCCAGAAACCGAAGAAATAGAGAATCTACCATCTTAAAGGCTATAGAAGACGGAGCGAAAACATTATTTGACATTGTGAAACATACATATGCTGAAGTTGATCGCAGCCTATGGATCCATGCTGCATCGAATGTGAGACTCCATGTTGATCATCTAGCTCTCCAAAATAAATTACCCCAGGTAACACGACTACACGAGGGTATCTGAAAGTTACGCCCTCTTTGTTTATTTTTTCGCCGGCCTTGATGTCGTGACTAATCATACTCGTTACATCTTCTAGTTTTCTTCATTTGGGAACTTTATATTCTCTGTGTTAGATTTGATACATAAGCATGCTATTCAAGCTATGGATGCATGGTTGTTGATTTTAATAAAATTGTGTATATTATTGGCATAAATTTGAATTAGTCCTTCCACAAAAGCTTGCTTACTGAATTAGAACAAACACTTTCCTCTGAAATATGCAGGATTTCTCTCTAGATTATTACAGAGGCAGTATAGCTGAATTTGCAGCAAGTATGGGTAAAATATGAGCGCGACAAAGCTACTCATTTAAGACTTTGCCAACTTTATATCATCTTAGGTTGGGCTACTTCATTACTAATAATCAGGATGAATATTTCTTACTGGTTTTCAGTTTTCTTTCCCCACGCCCTAAAACAACCTCGTTTCTCTGCATACATGACATGAAGCTCTTCTTCTTTGCCATGTCCAGGAATTCTCAATGCAGAGGTTTCAATCGTCTTGCAAGGTAAATTTCTTTTCGCGTTGGATGTGGGAGTATCTGTGCAACGCGCTATCCACAAAGCATCGTCATCTACAGCTAGTTAAAGTCATCGGAGCAGGTGCAGCTGCTTCTTTTGCTGTTCTTTTCCTCCGATCAAGAGATACTTAGGTCACATCGCCTAATCAACACCCCCCCCCCCCCAAAAAAAAAAAAGCTAGAACATTTGCTAACCAATCTCTGTTGTATCATGATAATGCTTAGAAGAGATTCAGATCTTGATTTGTTTGTTTCTATATGGCAGAACTCTCTAATTCTTTCTTTTTCCCTCATATCCTTTATATCTATATTTAGAGATGTCGAACTGCTGGGCTGGCCCGGTCCCATCGGGCCATATAGAGATTCGGATCGGTGGGCGGGTCGAAGATTTGTCGAGCCCAAAAAAGTACTCGAGCCCGATCAAGAATCGGGCTTTTTTCAGCCCGGGATGTGATGGCTTACAAAAATTAATCTAATCCATGCTTTTTTCACACTGCAGCACATGAAGAAGCAAAGCCTCCCCCATTTTCAGCTATTGAAGCATACATCTACAAAAAAAACACACCATTCTTGTTGTTCTCACAAATACTTTTCATGTGAGGTCGTTAAATCCCCTCAATCTATTCCAAAAATTAAATTTCATTCTTTTCCACATTTTAAAAAAAAAAAAAAAAACAAAGAATTAAGAATCAACATGGTTGGAAACGAACTCTCCTTACGAATCCGAAGAGAAATCAGAGATGGGAAACTCCAAATTGCCACAACTATAATCTTCTGTTTATCCATTGCTTTTATCGTCTTAATCTTGAGCATGATCATCAACGACCACTTCAAACGATTCGTGCTCTACGAGGATCTCTCGCTCTCGTCTCTCAACGCCTTTCCGCCACTCGTTTTCCCTCTTACGTCTCCACAACGGCCGTGCATGAACCGCTCGCACACGCTGCAGGAGTGGGTTTTACCCGGTGAGGTTTGGCACTCGATGAGTGACGACGAGCTCATGTGGAGGGCCTCCATGGCTCCTCGTATTGTCGAACCGCCTTTCAATCGAACCCCCAAGATCGCCTTCATGTTCTTGACTAGGGGGAGATTGCCGTTGGCGCCACTTTGGGAGATGTTCTTCAAAGGAAATGAAGGGCTATTCTCAATCTACCTCCATACGTCGCCCGAGTTCGCCTACGAGCCTCCCGAGTCGTCGGTATTCTACAAGCGTAGAGTACCGAGTAAGGTAAATATCAGTTTATGTGCCGACGTTTGAATGTTTTTATCAACCTCTAATTAATACCCCCAACGTTTGATAACTAAATACACGAACTTTGCCCAAAATTTGGTTATGCACATGACCTTAAAAATCCGCCGGCAAAAACACAATTTTTAGTTCTAATTTTTAACACCGGTCTATTTCCGGTGAAATCAAAAGCTTATATGGCAAAATTTTAGTCTCGCGTGGCAAAATAATGCCAATGTGGCTTTAGAAAATAAAAACTATGTCATTGTTGATCGTTTGTTCATGTTGGTATTTCTGTCCTCCAACTTAGCTCGATTTCATCAGAAATAGACCGGTGTCAAAAGTTAGAACAATACTAAAAATTTTGTATTTATAGGTTGATTTATAAGGTCACGTGCAAACCCGACTTCCGACAAAATTCGTAGTGCAATTATCCCTTTAATAAATTACAAATTAACACATAACCCTACACTATATTTTACAATTGATGTCCAAAGATAGATATTTCCAACACCTCAAATCTCACATATCACACCATAGTCCAATGTGAAACATAACTGTTTAAATACACAATTGAATATTTCGCATTTATCAATTTATCAAAAATTCGTTAAAGAAAATATTAATTAAAAAAAAATCAAAGGTTCGAAAATGAATTAATGTTTCCCAAAAAAAAATTTATTTTGAAATCGTCACCCCCTCATAACGTTTTCTCAATTTTCTTCCCCTGCAGCCGGTCCAATGGGGAAAAGCGAGTATGATCGACGCCGAAAAGCGCCTTTTAGCAAACGCGCTTCTCGACTTCTCCAACGAAAGATTCGTCCTACTATCCGAATCATGCATCCCTATATTCAATTTCTCCACGATCTACAGCTACCTCACCAACTCCACCCAAAGCTACCTAAGCTTATTCGACGACCCCCGCCCGATCGGGCGGGGCCGGTACAACCGCCGGATGGGGCCCGCAATCGCCCTAAACGATTGGCGGAAGGGCTCCCAGTGGTTCGAGGCCCACCGGGAGCTCGCCCTGGCCATGGTATCCGATGTCATGTACTACCCTATTTTTAGAAACTACTGCGCGCCACCGTGCTACATGGATGAGCACTACTTTCCGACTTTGGTAACCAAAGTGTGCCCGAATTCGACGTCGAACCGGACCGTTACTTGGACCGATTGGTCCGGGGGCGGTTCGCATCCCACTATGTTTCGAGCGAGTGATGTTAGTGAGGGGTTTTTGAACCGGGTCCGGTTCGGGTTTAATTGCACCTATAATGGGGAGATTAGCCCGATTTGCCACCTTTTTGCTAGGAAATTTCATCCTAATACTTTGCAACCTTTGCTTAGGATTGCACCGAAATTACTAGGATTTAATCCTTAATTTTGATTATTGAACATTGAAATGTTGTCAATTATTTTATTTAGTTTTGCGAAATAAGGAGAAAGAAAAGCAAAAGAGATGTATAACTTGTTTGTATTATGGTTGTATTTTGAAACTACTATTGCTCAAAGTATATAAGAAAGCAAGTTTTTCAATATCCCTAAATTTAATTTTGTTTTGTGATAATACCTCTAAACAACCATTTTAATTAACAAAAGATTGATAGTAGCCACAAAAATAAAAATGTATTCTAATTTTCCCCTTTTAATTAGATCTTTAACCAAATATGATGTGAAATTAATATCCAAATTTCCCTCACAATTTTACATCATACAAATTTTTACATAAGGATGCGAAATTGAGTATTAATTTCAAAGTGAAATTAATACTCAATTTCGCATATTAATGTAACTTTCACAATGACGCAAAATTAATACTCGATTGTATTTTACATATATACGTGAAACTGTATAATTTCGCGTCATATTTTTTATTTGTTCCTAATTATTTAATACTCCCTCCGATTTTTTTGTATTGACACTATTTTTTGGGCACATAGTTTAGGAAATAGTTGGTAGAAAGAATTGTGTGGTTAAAAATTAAAGTAGAGTGTGGTGTCATGTATTTTTGTGGTTAAAAATTAAAGTAGACTTTCCATTTATGGAATGAGCCAATACAAAAAAACCATCCCAATATAGAAATAGTGACAATACAAAAAAATCGGAGGGAGTATAAAACACCAAAAATAGTTATATGACACCAAAAATAGTTAAATATTATATCATATTCTATCAATCTTTACTAAATAAAATAGTTATTTTAATTTCTCCCTTTTGTTTATCCATTTTTGGAAAATGACGAGACATGTATATACAGTTTTAATTTTTTAAATTCAGGCACGCAATCGAGTAATTGCGCTACATTTATCGGAATTTTAATGGATTAGCATTTAAGACCCTCAATTATTTATTAGTACATTACCAAAAATTTCGTAATTTTGATAGTGAGACATGAAGGAGAGACATAGTATATGACTGGGGAATGGAGAGAGTGTCTACTATCTAGTCCACATCTAGCCAATTCGATTAGATTTTTTCATTTTATTTTATTTTTTCTAATTTTAAAATGATCAATTAGTCAAATAAATGCCAAAACTAAATAATTGGCACATCACAATTAACCGAGAACCCTCAAAACCCTACTCAAAGCAATCAAATACTCAATATACAAAAGAGTTGGAACTAAAAAGAAACTACTAAATCCCTAAAACAACAAATTAATGCCGATTTCAATCTAGCAACTGGCCACAGCCATCCATCCATCATTCACTAGCTCTGCAGGTATCCTCCGACGCCGACGGCGACTCCGACACCGACTCGAGCGCCCCCTCGTGCGCCGGCGACACCTCCACCCCTCTCAACTCCTCGATCATCTTCACCACATACCCCATCTTCGGCCTCTGATCCGGCGCCGCCTGCGTGCACGCCATCGCGATCTGCAGCAGCCCCACCATCTCCTCCTCGATGTCCTTGTACCGCATGAGCTCCAAGTCGAACACCTCCGCCGTCCACTCCTCCCTCACCACGGACTGCACCCACCTCGGCAGGTCCACAACCCCACTGTACCCGATCCCGGGGCCGTTGTTGTCAACAATCGAGGGGCATTTCCCCGTCAGCAGCTCCAGCAGGAGGACCCCGAACGAGTAGACGTCGGATTTCGAGGTCAGCTTCCGGCCGTCCAGGGCCGCCTCGGGGGCGCGGTAGCCGTTGGATTTGGGGGCGGACGACGAGGGCGAAGTGAAGACCGAGAGGCCGTAGTCGGATAGCTTGGCGTTGCCCAGTTTGTCGATGAGGACGTTCGTAGACTTGATGTTACCGTGCACGAGCCTCAGTGGGGCCCCCGAGCTGTGGATGAAGGCCAGCCCTCGCGCTGCTCCGGCCGCGATCTTCAGCCTCGTGGTCCAGTCCAACGGGGTTCGACCCGGACCTCGGTTGCCTGCAAAAAGATTGTGAATTAATATATAGTAATAATCAATGCAACATGGTGGTTGTGTTTTGGCAGCATTATATATGGAGTGGTCCTAAACCAACCATGTTCTTATCAAGAAGAATTTCACACACAAGATCTATGTTTCTGCATTCATTACACTCACTAAGTCCCAAAAAATTCATTCTTCACTATCACTTTCAAGAACCCTAAACAAATGTATATTGAATAGATAATCCCAAACCTAAACTCGAGCCATCGATAGCAAGAAAGCCGAAACAACAACCTTTTCCTGTCCGAACCACCAAAGGTTCGAGCTAACAACAAGATGTCGAGAACAAAGCATAACTAGCTAAGAAACAAACAAGTCATTACCAGTCAAAGCACGTGCAAATTTGAATAATGAAATAGCTACATTTTCATAGTCCCACACCTCTCAACTCTCAACCAAAACAAAAATTAGCTTCTTCTTTTTTTCCATTAATCTAAACAAGAAACATAATCCAAAAGCATCTAAAGATACAAGAAACAACAACAAAACAATGTCAACCAGAGCCCATGTGACAAATTGCCATCTTTTTCAACACAATCCAAGAATTTCCGCAGTTTCACACACACACACACATACTTCCTAATTCATAAAATGCAGCATTCATCCAAATCAAAAGAGGTTAAATTTTTTCTTACCATGAAGCAACTGAAACAAGAAACAACAACAAAACAATGTCACCCAGAGCCCATGTTGCAAAATCCAATCTTTTTCAACACAATCCAAGAATTTCTGCAGTTTCACACACACGCACATACTTCATAATTCACAAGAATTTCTGCAGTTTCTCACACACACACACACACACACATACTTCACAAGAATTTCTGCAGTTTCACACACACACACACACACTTTTCATAATTCACAAAATGCAGCATTCACAAAATTCTCACCATGAAGCAACCAAAACAAGTTGCCATTAGGCATGAACTCATGAACGAGCAGCTTCTCATCCCTGGCAAAATAGTAAGCCTTCAACCCGATCAAATTCGGGTGGCGGAGATGCCCCAACACCTCCATCTGCTGCTCAAACTCCCTCTTCCCATTCACACTCAAATCCTTCAACCTCTTCACCGCCACCACATTCCCATCATCCAAGATCGCCTTGTAGGCCGTCCCGAACCCGCCCTTCCCCAGCATCTCCGCCGACGCCCTCAGCAAGTCCTCGAGCTCGAACCGCCTCTCCCCATCGAAGAACACCATCTTCCCCCTCTCGTAGCCCGACTGCGCCGGGTTCGGATACGGGCTCGACGAATACACGATCTTCTCCGCCTGCACGCTGCTCTTCTCCGACGTCAGCATGCTCGAGTAATTCCTCCAGAAATAGCAATACAGAAGTATAGATACAATCCCTAGCACTACCACATCCCCAATTATAATCCCAATTATCGCCAGCGAGCTAATTCTACCCTTCTTCAAATTGTGCGATTTCAGCTTAGGGTTAGGGTTTGTGCTCGTCTCCGCCGGCAATGCCGTCGGAGACGAGGAGACGGTGGTCCTAGGGCTCACCGGCGACGCCATTGCTCCTCCGGTGGAGCTAGGGTTGCATTGCCGGAGCGGCGGGCCGCACAATTTGGGGTTATTGGAGAATGCGGAGGCAGGAAAGGGGGAAAATGAGGGGGGGATGTCTCCGGCGAGGGAATTGCCGGAGATGTTGAATTCCTGCAAATTGGGGAAATTGAGGGATGAAATTGAGCCGGATAAGTTATTCCCCTCGAGGCGGAGGGTGAGGAGATGAGTTAAACGGTTAATTGAGGGGGGGATTTGGCCGGAGAGGTTGTTGAAGGAGAGGTCGAGGCGGTAGAGATTGGGGGGGAGGGAGGGGGGGAAGGGGGCGGAGAGGCGGTTGTGGGAGAGGAAGAGGAGCTTGAGGGAGACGAGGGAGGAGAGGTCGGGGAAGGGGGCGGAGAAGGAGTTGTGCTTGAGGGAGAGGAGGCGGAGGCGG
>JAYJMF010000021.1:2742194-2756990 GCA_036873715.1 Salvia sclarea | reverse complement strand
TTATTATTATGATCATCATCATCATCATCATCATCATCATCATCATCATCATCATTTACAATTGAGGTTATAAACCTCTATTTGATCAATACAAACTAATGCAGAAACCACAAGCTCTAGGCACACAACACGATCAATTACAATTTGATGTTGAAGCAGTCGACACAATTTTCTCTTAACAATGATATTGCAGGAAATCCTTATTCAGTCATTGGCAGAGCCATATTACAAGAATATCAACAGCTATGTTTAAGTATATGATGAAAGAAAGATACAAAAAAGAATGACAAAGTGGGAGAGGCTAGGATATTGGGAGGTGACAGAAGCGCGTACATATACTGACAGAAAACGAGCCTCAAGTAGTATACAATAACTCAAACCAATTGAAATCTAGGTTGAAACTACAGCTGTACCAACTAGACCGAGAGAAGAATATGCAATAAATAGCAAGCAAATTTATCATTGTCTGTAGTAGCCACTCTGGTTGGAAGGTGGATATGGAGGTGAAATAGTGTAAGGGGGGCGCGGCATTGATCCAGGTTGCTGAGGAGGGGCATTGTAGTACGGACCTCGCCAACCAGGATATGCAGGTTGCCCATATTCATGGCTCGGTGGAGGCTGTTGCTCTTGGGGAGGCTGGTATGAACTTGAACCAGGTGCGTGATAGGGAGGTGGAGGTTGTTGCTGACTTCCATATGGAGGAGTTTGAGAATATGCAGGCTGCTGAGGTGGTTGGTAAGTGGAGGCTGGAGGATGAGATGAGTTTGGCATGCTCCCTGGCTCCTGCTGCTGTTGAGAATTGATCCTTTGAGTCTGATGAGGCTGCCCAGCCGAAGGAAATGAGTAACTAGCAGTGTTTTTGCCGTCCTGGAAACTAAGACCAGACATCTGCCTCTGAACATCTTCAATCATCTCACGGCACTGGATATTTCTAGTCATCACAAAATCACTGCACTGTTGCTTTACGATTGTAATAGCATCCTGTTTCACAAAGCAAAACCCAAATAAACAATGTTAAGAGATAGCTGATACACAGAAAAATCACATTAAGTTCTTAATTACAATTGCTTTCAACCTTCGCTGAAGGGTAATATAAAACTTCAGTCCCAAACATGATATTTGTACCTGAAGAGTAACATAAAACTTCAGTCCTTCATTGATGTTATCCTTAATTTCCCGGAATTTCACTATGGCAGCTTCAATCTGTCTGTATCCATTTTCACGGGATGCTGTGGAATTAAAAGCAAGAGAAAATCAATACATACTAAGCCCGCATCATTATTGGTCTAAGCATTTCAAGCAAATTAAATTCAGAAAATGAAATTAATTATCTTCTCACAAACTAAGTTCAGCATGAATTCATCATATACCATCACTAACTGCAGGAAAAGGATGCAGATAGTAATATCAAGATTTATCAGCAAAGATCAACAGTAAGGTTCCCAAGCACACTTATGGCGGGGAAAAGGGCAATGCAGTTTATTTACGTATTCCAGTTAATCTTTATCTTTATATAGTTGGGTGGTCGAGTCCTAACACATGGGCCTACATGGCCTGGTTAGAATTAGTGCTTAGTTTATCTTGTTTATCTGTTCATGTCAGTAATATTATTTCGGATTTTCCACCCTTCTAAGTCGGTAAGAAAATCTAAAAGACAATTGCAAGAATCTGATGACATACTCGAGAAGCATTAGCAAATAGAGCTACATTACCATGTGAGAAGCATAATTCATGCAACAACTCGGTATATCCTTTACAAACTTGTCAATCAATGTGAATGTTTATGAATTGTTAAATCCATACACCAAGACAAGATTCAAATGCTAGTTAACTCTATTCAAGAAACATGTATCATGGATGCCATACTCTAATTATAACGTCAGAGTACCTTTATAATCTTCGAGGTTAAAGATAGCAGCGAACTCGTCATTGTGAGCCTGTAAAGATAACGCTTAATTAAATAATAATTTCGTAAATGGTTAATAAAGCTTTAAATCACATCCTCAATGCAATACATTTCAAGAAACATGTGCACAAAAGAGATTGACAGCAGAGAGGCACCTCAAAAGATAATGTTAATGAAGCTACTCAAATGCCTTCATCTGAACCATTAAATCACCACGATCCACTCTGTGTTTCTATTTTTCTTTTCTCTTTTTTGTTTATTAAATTGCTGATGCAGCATTCAGGCCAACATTATACCAAGTTTTTCAATCGTAAACTTATGCCAAACAAATCCATGACATGCACAATATGTATGTAAATTGTATGTGAGTGCATGTGATGAAGAGATGCAACAGAGTCCAATCCTAACAGACCTGGATTTGCGTTAACAAAACTTCTTGAGAAGTAAGGTTCTCAGCAATTTCTTGACAAATGTTGTCATACTTTGATAACTCCTTCCTGAAAAGATCCTCTTGAGAGCCAGTAGACGTCATCAACTTAGGCAGAATGTCATCCTGAGCCATAGCACAGTATTTCATATAAATATGAAAATAAATGTATTTGGCCAAGTAACAGAATTGAGATATATTTATATCAGTGTCAGTTCAATTGTAAAACTGAACTGATTCGCACGAGTTATTAAGTAGACGTGAATACTAAGACCACCTCAACGTTAGTCCTTTTCATTTCTTCAGGACTCATGACTCTCTAACATCCCAGTTTCATTCAACCTATAACTTGTTTGGGTTTTTAAGTAATTGAAGTATATAGATCTTCAATAGCATTTCCTACATGACTGAAGTCATCAAAATGAATGGAATACTAGTCATTAAATTGGGGCAAAAAGTTTGCAGGTTAACTTTGAATAATTGAGAGAAGAATTGCATAAATTGTAAAATCAAGTTCAATTAAATGGTCACTTCAAATTTTCAACAAACTGGATTAGATAGATCCATGGATAATTGATTTGTAGCTCCTTCCTGCAGGCTATCACCCCTATAATGTCAGACTATCCATTAACAATAAGAATAAATAGTTTGGAGTAAAAGAGCAAATCAACAACCCAATATTTCCATTCTAAAATCATATGCCCAATGGAACACAAAATATATCAGATGGCTCAGATCATGTTGAGAGAGATACAGTCTTATCTAGTTGTAAACTGGATAAGTCAGACAAGAAACAAGGGCCACATACTAGAACTAGATTGGAATGTGCTAAGTTTGAGATGAAGAACTAAATAGAAGTGAATTGCTGAACCCATATTACCTTCCTCTTCATCTCTTTCAGCATGTCCTCTAGCCCTGCTCTGTGAGCACCAAGATTCTCCAATTGCCTCTGCAAACATACACAAACAATTAGAAGATTCTTGATAAACTGCTTCCCAGACAAGGTCTTTGAGAAATTCCAAATTCACCTCTTATTCTGTATATCAATAATTAATCACGGTTTGCACAGTCAAAACTTTTTCACCATTTTTCTAGGCAATAAATTCATAGCTGCAATTTTTCTCAGTGGAAATCATCATAAATGAATCGACAAATAAAGAAGCAGTACATTGTACACACTAATTGCTAACACCAACATTCCAAACAATACATGTACTAAAACAAGGGTAAAGTTTACTCATGTATATCCAAGCCACATATCAGGAAAAAGATTGACTATTTCTATTTCCATCTCCTTAAGAAGTTCAAGATATTTGATCTTCGATCTAAAAATTAAGAAAAAGCATGAAAGAAAATAGATACCAAATTCTGCTTCAAGGCTCCAACCACAGCATCTTCATTTGCATCGAGAGACATTATTGGCCTAGCAAGAGTTGGCAGAGCAGATTCAATCTATCACAAGCCAGAAATGGGCAAACATTAGCATCATGCTTTGGCCAAATGATGCGGCAGGAAAAAAGGGTCACAAGTTAAAATTTGAAAGCAATGGAGACAAGTTCCATTTATCTCTTTTACACTTTTGAAGCACTTGATTTTAACACAACACAGTTCTCGTGGAGAACTGTAGATGTTTTGGGGGCAGAAAAACAATTACACTCTAATCAAAGAAAATTTGAAAATCAAGACCTCCAAATCCTATATCAATACCCTGCACAGTCAACCATGAGCAATCTACTTTGAGTAAACAGGTTCCTCAAGGACATCAAGGCCTATCATATTGCTGAAGCAAGTAGACCATAATGCATTTAGATACAAATGAGTAGCCAAGATGTTCATACAACCCAAATTTCTAAATGCCCTTGCACAAGGCCCAAGACATTACTCATAAAGTTGACATCAAACAAGGACTGCAAAACTAGACTACCAAATGAAGTTCAAAGGCTTACTGGACGGCAGTCAAGGATTGACAAAAGTGCTGTGTTCTCTCTAACAGATCTCTCAATTCGAGCATCACTTTCTGCAGCTTGCTTCAGATTTGCTGCAAACCTATTTAACCTGTCCTGCAAATTCTTGGTTAGGGTACTTGATTGAGGTCTTGTCCACCGAGTTCCAAACTGGTTTCTAAACTGTGAATCCTCTGTTGCCTCCTTCTGCAACTGTTCCTCCACTTGTACCAACATCTCATGGTTGACCCTCCTTAAATCTTTCAGTTGCTGAAGCTCACCTTCCAAACCAGCTGGGCCACCACATATCTGCACAGCCTCCACCTCTTCTTTCAATGCAGTTGGTAGAGTAAAATTCCCCTCCAGAGCAAGAATAGAATCGGGTAAATCCATTTCCTTTAGTCTCACGCGAGCTAGTTCACTTCCCTGCTGCAATTTCTCAGCCTGGGTCCTAGTGATGTCATCAAGCAGTTCGGTGTACCTAGAAAGGGCTTTGGCACTACTATCAGGAACAAGACTTGCAAACATCCTCTCCCTGCTTGCATCCAACACCTCACCCATTGGCATAGGCTTCACCATAGAAAAAGTGGGAAGTGGTGATAATGAACTAGCAGTAGGAACCCTCATTAGGTACACTCTGTCATTCTCTTTCATTGCCCTTTCCAGATTGCGGTTCATATTGGTCTCTAATTTGTTTATTGCATCCAAGAGCTGCTGGGCTGCCCCTCTAGGAGCTGATTTTTTGGCCTCAGACAAGGCATTGACTCCACTTTTCAAGCGTGCAATTTCCTCAGCAATCTCTTCTTTATCATGTAGCTCTAAACTATACCTGTAGCAAGCCTCTGCATAAAACAAAGCTGCTTTAAGCTGAACGTGGGCGATCCAGGCCTTGTCAAGGTGCTGGTTTAAAGGGGCAACATCCAATGCTGCCAAAGCTTCCTCATAGAATAGCCCAGCCTGTAATCGAGGTCATTTAAATTATTGTAAATGAACTTAAACTGAAGGACTTAAAACTCATATATTCACTTGAGTGGAGCTTAATTTTCAGTTAAAAATATACAAGATCCTTTCAAACATATGGTAGTCAACAATCAAGTGGGCACAACAAGTACTCAAGATAGCTTTGCAAATACTACATACATAGATAGTTATATTTTTGTAGACATATTCTAATAGAACATAACAGTAATAACATAGCAGAGACTCCACTGAGAACTAGAGACATCAGCAACCCACCAAACAAGTTGGTGCTATATGAGATATGGCACATTTTCAGGACAACTAGACCTCCAAACAAAATATTTAGCAATACGAAGAAACAGGATTCTCCTGTCTCCCCCTCTCTCTCATTCTACTATAACCCAAGCATGGAAGCAGATAAGACATCAAAGGAAAACATAGAAGTTTCCACCTGATGTTAATTTATTTTAATTTCCTAAAAGAAGATGTGACAGAGCAAGCAAAACCAGAAACCGTAGAATAAAAGCTCGGTTATCTTAAAGCTTTGATGAATTTACATGTACTCCTAGAGAATAAAAGCAGATTGACTATCTTCAGATGATCTCCACTCCCTTGCGGACAAAATTAGAGGCAGCCATCTTATTTTCCAACTGTTGAACCCATAGAGTTGTGTTTTCAAGTTTTGTTTCTCATAACGCCGCACATGACATATCTGTTGTAAGCCTATGGGAAAACTTTTCACTCATTGACAATTTAGTCTTATCAGTGTGAAGGGAAACACACACATAATATACTTATCATTATCCATGGATCTGGATCTATAGTTTTTCAATACACCAGCCATAGCCCTAGAAGGATCTGGATCTGGATCTATAGTTTTTCAATACACATGCTTTTACCTCACTATTTTGTTATAGTCTAACCACTGGGTATCACATCTTAAATTTCCTCCACATTCTTGCTAAAAGGATAAATATATATAGAGTGGGGATCTGGTAAAAACCCTCCCCATTCTAGAAACTAGTAACTAGAATAACTGCAATAATGAAAAAGCATTATTTTATACATGAAAAAACATAGCAAAGCATTGCTTTATAGATAAAAAAGCATAGCATCGAGATAGCATTATCTTATGCATAAGAAAAGACATAATCTTGACCATCCATCAATCAAGATCTACGGACAGGATTGATTTCTAATTACTAGAATGGGGATCAAAAGACAATGTTTCTCTCTAATTATGCTTTTTTTTACGAAATGAATAATGTTTTTCTCTATTCTTATGCTCTTTAACGCATAAAGTAATGTTTTTCATTATTATTACAATTATGATTGTTTCTAGTTTCTAGAATGAGGAGGGTTTTTACTAGATCTCCACCCTATATGTATAAAATTATAAACTACATGACGATTCTTTTGCTTTCTTTTTTCTCTTAGGCCAAGCACATCTAAAGAAAAATCTACACAGACAAGCATATTGTCAATCTAAAGCAAAATTTACACAAACAAGCATACTGTCAGTTTATTAATAAAGGAGTATCAGGAAAATCTTTAGTTGATACCTGTCTTGAAATCTTCGCACATACTCCAGCACTGCTTCCCTTAGCTATGGTATTCTCATACACGCATTCTTGCGCCTGAGCTAACATAAGCCTCTCCAACATCCCAACGCACTCGACAGATATGTCCAGTGTGGTTGAGCTACCAACCGATGCTTTCATTGCCACATTATCCCTCAAAAATGCAAATGCCCCAGCCGCTGCAATAAATGAATGTGAAGCCTGCCTCCTTCCCTCCACAGCCGACCGATCAAAGCTTAGTCCCATTTGACTGTGCACTGCCCCCAAATTAAACAACACAGCAGCTTTTTCTACACAGATCAAATTAGAACATTGAAAAATCAATCCACAGGCAGCATATAGCTAGTTTGAGCTAGAATAAGGTTTTCATATTTCCTGCAATTGAGTTAATCAATATTGCAGCTATGAACATCATTCCTTGATGGAATTGCAATTTCTAGAATGACGCATAAGCATAATGAACATTTTGCCTCACAGCAACAACCGGACAAAGAAACTTTTACAGCATGCTGAGAATCGGAACTCTATTATCAAATGAGCAATCAGTAAAACGAAAGCACATACCGAGATGTATGTTCTGCTGAGAAGCCTTCTGCCTAGTCTTGAACGCGTCAAACCAAGTGAACGACACCGTATTGACGTGATCCTTGTCCGGCGAAATCGGAAACCTAGACTCCACCGCGCATAGGGCTTTGTAGTAATTCTGCAAGAGGTCGCGGCGAGCTGAGAGCGAGTCGGATCCTCCAGCGCGCTCGACGTCGGAGCGGAGATACTTTAGAGTCCCGAGATCATCCTCCAGACTCTGCGCCTCGCGCTCCGAGTAATTGATCACAATGAAGTTGCGCAGCGGGCGGTAGAGGTCGAGTGAGTTGGTCTTCTTCTCGAGGATCGCCAGCATGACGTTGGTGAGAGTGGTCGAAGAAGCCGATGCCATTACTGGCTGGCGGAGCGGCGGGACCGGCGGCGATGAATCGGAGAAGATAACCAAACTTATTTGGACAGAAAACTCTGTGATGAGCTAATGAATATGGTTGGGATTGATAAAATTTGTGAATTAGTAAGGTTTTTCTCTAAATTTTATTTTGCATTTTTAATCATTTTTTTCATATTTATTCTTAGTTGCTTAGTTGGAAAGCAAGATTAGGTGCCTGCAGGGGTTAATGTGAGATTCAGACAAATTGCTTGGGGCAATAACGAAATTAAAAGAATTTATTCGATCAATTACACAGTTCACACTTTCACATATCAAACTGAAGTCACTATTAAATACTCCTCCGTTTTAACACAAGTGTTACCTTTTCTTTCACAGGAGAGTTGACAAATAGTATTATAAAGTGGTGATACAAATTTTTATTATTTTAAGTTATGTGAGTGATAAAATATTTTAAAAAGGAATGTAACACTTGTGTTAGAACCGGTAGAAAAGGAAAATGTAACACTCATATTGGGAGTTTGGGATGGATGAAGTATTATTTAGTATTCGCCCGTTCCAACTAAGTTGAGACATTTCTTTTCGCCACCAAATTTTAAAAAGGTTGAAAGTAGTATAAAATGGTGATAGAAATTTATACTACTATTATTTAAAGTTAGGGATAATTGCGCCAAAATACACGAACTTTAGTCAAATTCTGGTTTTGCAAATGACGTTTAAAATCTTTTTGTAAATACACCACCTTTCATTTTGTTCTTATTTTTCACACGCGTAAAATTTTCGGTGAAATTGGAGTTGATGTGGAGGACGGAAATGCCTACATGAACATAACGGACGACGAAATAAACGACGTCGTTTCTATTTAACTAAAACAACATCGTTTCTCTCAAAATAAATGAAATATTAGAGCTTAATAGTTGGCGGGCGTGTTCTGAGGCAGCTCATCTCTCTTGATTGATCTCTAATATTTGGTTTATTTCAAGAGAAACGACGTCGTTTTAGTTAAATGAAATGACATCGTTTATTTCGTTGTCTTTTATGTCCATGAAGTCATTTCCGTCCTACACATCAGCTCCAATTTCACCGAAAATTTTACGCGTGTGAAAAATCAGAACGAAATGAAAGGTGGTGTATTTACAAAAAGATTTTAAGCGTCATGTGCAAAACCAGAATTTGGTTGAAGTTCGTGTATTTTGGCGCAATTACCCCTACTTAGAAAGTATAGAAATAGTACTAGGATAGTAACTAAAAAAACGAAAGTAGAAAATTTGAAGAAAACAAAACTCGCACCTCATTCTTGTAGTAATTTTATTTATTTATTTTACACTCAACAGAAAAAAAGGTTCAAACCTCTCTTACCCCCATCACAGAGAGAGAGAGAGAGAGAGAGAGAGAGTCCAACACTGAGAAGCTGTTGGCTCTTTTGTTTGTTTCCGAGTTTCGGTAGAAAACGAAAATTCCATTCCCGAATTTGGATCTTACTTTGCGGAACCCCGAGATGGGCAATCAATTTCAACTGGAAACTGATCTGATGGTAATATAAACTATTTTTCTTACGAGGATTATTGTTGTGCATGTTTGGATCGATAACTGTAATCTATCGACATTTTTGTATATCTTGTTTGTGGCTTTAAGATCTGTGGTCTTGAGTTTCTATTTGTCTGCTACAGTGATCTCTGATGTGAAAATATAAGGGTCGCATAGCTTACTATTATTTTGGGATCTGTGGGGTGGTTTTGCTATTTGAACTTTGATATAATTGAAAGTAGCAAGTGTGAGAGTTGAGATTAGAATTGGCTTGAATTTCATATTGATGAGGAATTTAATTGCTCGGGTTAAGGATCAATGAGATGAGATGAGATGCTGTTGGTTGATATCAAGATTCCATCTTTCACCTTTGGATGACTGATTTCTCTGTAGAGATTTTTGCAACCAGGCTGGAATCAGGGTCCACAACAAGCTTTTATTAAACAATATATAATCCTCTCGTATTGATTTCTCATGTGAACTGGAACATTTTTGATGAGTTGTTTTGCACTAACTTTCAGTTTCAAGTTTCCAAATTCAAAATTATTTGGTTTCTGAACAGGGTTTAGTTATTGACCAGCTGTATCCTTTCTAGGGATGAGTAGGCATTAGATCGTCAGGTTCATAGGGTGAGCTTTGTTCATTTGAAGCCTCCGGTTAGGTTCTTAGATTTGATTGGAGATATAATATTTTTAATAGTTGAGACTTAAAGAGATGGTTTCCATTGGAATTTAGGGTCCTCCTCAAGAAGATATAGGATTTATATCTAGGAAATCTTGTTATAAGCTAGCCAAATTACTCATTATTGCTTTTCAACTCTTTTTATGTGAATAGCAAGCTCAGCATCGCTTATTGTCGCCTTATTTCAGTGATACTGGATTCTTAGCTCTGCCTGCTTCTTTTATATTACTAATACTCAAGAATTGTTACCTTATTTCTGTGACACTGATTTTTTTTAGCTGTGTCTGCTTCTTTTATAATACTCAAGATATAGTTCAGTTCTTATTTGTAATCAAGAGGAGCTTTACTTCTTGCAAAGATGACAGATGCTCGTAAAAAAGCTGAGTACGATCACACCCTCTGACGTGCTGATTATGATGAAAGGATATTTGAATTTAGCTTCTTGCTCCTTGAGAGGGACTTCAAGCATGCCCAATTTTTTAGGATGCAGTTACTTTTTAGCATCCTGCTTAAGTTATTATGATCTTTCTTAAATGTTTGAGAACACCAGGCAAGATTTGATTTGGTATTCAGATTATATCCTAAGATTCTATTCTGCTAAGTGCTAACTCATGGAAAAACCAGTAACAGGAAAACACCGAGTTATACATTATATCTTTTACTTCTTGGTGAAGTCTATAATTTTGTGTATTTTCTTCTAGTCATTAATTACTTAACCTCCATCGAATAACATGGATTTTTCTATCATGTGGATTTTGCAGGACTCATTTTATTATTTTAAATTAGTCCCTTGCATTTGCAACCAATGAGTGCAGACCTTACATGTGGTCTGCAAACTTCTCATAACTTGTTCTAAAGGAGGCAGTGTCTGTCTGCATTGCTACTTTTGCTCCCTGCAAAGATGGTCTTCAGCAAAATTTCAGAACTATTTTCTCCACCAAAAGCTTCTAACAAATCACCGAGTTCGCCAAATCCTGGTTCTCTTAGTGGTATCCCCAAACCTGAGAAAAAGAGTAATTTGAGACTCTCATCTTCCCTTCAGGATTTGTCTACTTATCGCCGCCTTGATATAGAAGAAGGAAATCTTAATGCTGGAGTCGAAAGAAATTCAGGTCATGCATTACCACCGCTATATATCTTTCAGAAAGAAAATGGAGTAGCAAGTTTTTCAAAGGAGAAGTTATCACCAGGAACTTCGTCCAGACGGAAGAGGTGGATTACAGTAATCTGTATTCTCATTGGCTTATTTCTTGTTTCATGTCTTTCATTTGGCATCCAAAATCTTTACACAAACTGGTCTAGAGGAACTACCAAGTATTATGTCACCATAGACTGTGGTAGCACGGGAACACGTGTTTATATATATCAGGCTTCTGTTAGTCATGAAAAGGATAGCAATCTTCCTATATCACTAAAATCTGTGCCTGAAGGTTCCTCTGGGAATTCTGTTTCCCAGAGTGGAAGAGCTTACAACAGAATGGAGACTGAGCCTGGGTTTGACAAATTGGTGCATAACATCTCTGGGTTGCAGGAAGCAATTAAACCTCTTATTGAATGGGCTGAGAAACAAATTCCACCAAGCTCACACAGGAGTACTTCTCTCTTTCTTCATGCTACAGCTGGAGTTCGTAGGCTACCAAGTTCAGATTCTGAATGGCTGCTTGAGAATGCTTGGTTGATCTTGAAGAGTTCGCCTTTCTTATGCAAAAAGGAATGGGTTAAAACTATCACAGGCGTGGAGGAAGCTTATTATGGATGGATAGCTTTCAATTATCACACTAAGGTATTGGGGTCCGTTCCTGAAAAGGAAACATATGGTGCACTTGATTTGGGTGGTTCATCACTTCAGGTCACTTTTGAAGGTAAACAAGGTGACCTTGATGAAACGAGCTTAAAACTTGGCATTGGCCCTGTTAACCATCACCTGAGTGCCTATTCTTTAGCTGGATATGGTCTCAATGACGCATTTGACAAATCTGTTGGTCATCTTGTCAAAAGGCTTCCTCATATTAGTAATGCAGATCTGATTAGTGGAGAAGTTAAAATTAGACATCCTTGTTTGCAGTCTGGTTACAAAGAACAATATATGTGTCGACATTGTTCACTCTTAGAAGGTGGAAAGGATTTTGGTAAAGTTGGAAATGCTGGAGTTCAAGTTCAGCTTATAGGAGTTCCAAACTGGGCCGAGTGTAGTTCACTGGCCAAAGCTGCTGTCAATATGTCTGAATGGTCGAACAATACCACAGGAGTTGATTGTGGGCTTCATCCATGTGCTCTTCCAGAAAACCTACCTCGTCCTCGTGGCCGGTTTTATGCTATGTCGGGTTTCTATGTTGTGTACCGGTTTTTCAACTTGACCCCTGATGCTACCCTTGATGACGTATTAGAGAAAGGCCGTGAATTTTGTGACAAGTCTTGGATTGTTGCAAAGAAAAGCGTTGTCCCGCAGCCTTTCATAGAACAATACTGCTTCCGAGCTCCGTATGTGGTGCTCCTCTTAAGAGAAGGATTGCACATTCCTGATAGCCATGTGATAGTTGGTTCCGGGAGCATTACTTGGACCCTTGGGGTTGCTCTATTTGAAGCTGGAAAGGCATTTCCGTATTCTGGTAAACCTCACGGCTATGACATATTTCAAGTGAAGATAAACCCACTTTTTGTTTTAGCCTTTGCTTTAGCTTTACTGTTTCTCTTAGTCTGTTTCTCATCCTGTGTTGGCAAATCATCAAACTATCTCCGGAGGCGATATCTCCCACTTTTCAACCACAAAAGTGTACCATCAACATCAGTTCTCAATATTCCTTCGCCTTTCCAATTTCAACGGTGGAGTCGTCCTGTCCATATAGGTAACTTGTCAAGCTTGCAGATGTTCTTGAAATATGATTTACTTGCATTTGCATAAACACGCGTGCTTATACATAATCTCTCCACTTGGTTGTTGTTTTTCAGTAGATGGAAGGGCCAAGGATCCACTGAGTCCGGTTCCGGGTACTCAGCAGAACCCTTTTGGTGCTGGAGTTGGTCGTGATGATGGTGGGGACAAGTTCACCAGATCATCGTTGTATTCTTCACCAGGCAGCGTAGCACACAGCTATTCATCAGGCAGCTTGGGAGAGCTCCAATTCGACAACACCAATGTTGGTCCTGCTTGGACCCCCCCGAACAGAAGCCAGACGCGTCTCCAAAGTCGGCGATCCCAATCACGAGAGGATCTCATTTCTTCCATGGCAGAGGCAAACACGATGAAGCCCTGAAACCTGTTGCTGAAAAATAAATCATCCCCTGGGTTGAAAGATCTTTAACCCTGCCCCCCTGCAAATGCCCAAATCAAGAAAGTGAACGACCAACTGTAAGTCTCTCGATTCTCTTCACCTGGAGTAGTTGCTGGCTTGCTGCTGCATGCTTTTTCCCCAAGGAAACGAGACTCGCAAGACGAATCAGAGTGATGAAGATCATGAAGTGTGGAGATACGAGTACAGATGATTGTTGTTAGGTGATACCAATAACAGGATGTCGGTGTCCACGCATAACATGCTCCTTGGTAAGTTTTCAACTAGGGCTGCACAAGATATAAATATAATAGGGGAAGTGAGGTGTCTGTATATTCATTCATTGAGGTTATACATACAAATTCATTGATTTTAGGGGGTTGGTCAGCTCTGTTTAAACCAACAAATTTTTGTATTGTTAGATATCATATATGAATATATAATACTATATATTTTTAGAGTTCATCAAAGTTTATGTTTCCCAGTACACTAGCTATAACTTGAAATAAACCTGAAAAAAGATATAAATAGTAAATAAAAATTTCACATAAGCTATTCGAGCAAGTTTTGGTTGCAAAGGATCAAATACATTTTCTTTGCATCCTGTGGTTTGTTTTTCACTTGTTACTTTTGATTTATTGCTTCACTTTTTAATGGGTGAGAAGATTTGGGGATGTACTACATGGGTCCTTTTAATGGGTGAGAAATCTGAGACGCATGCAATGCAAGGTGGGAGGAATAGTATTGAAAGAACTGTACACGATGTAAAGCCCTATTGGCATGGTGTGGGCATAGGAATGCTAGAATTTGCTAGAGCTTAGTTGGTTGTTGGTTTGCCAGAGGTGTTTTTGTTTTGTAATTCCCAACCTTAGTAGATAAATAAAATTGTCTATTTACCAAAAAAATAAATAAATATCACATGCGATCAATGTGGCAAATTAAACAAATTAGTATGTACACCCACGCGATGCACGCGTGTAACCCTAAAAAACTCTATAATATAAGATGTACTGGTAGTTATAATTATCAAATAATTTAAATATTATATAAATAGTAGTATTAAGATAGAAACAAAGTAAAAAAAATTAATTTTTAACTTTTAGAAAAAAAATAATAATGCTTTCTATACATTAAATTTTATTTTATCAAACAATGCTTAGTTGCTTACTATACACCAATACATCTTATATTAGAAAAAAAGTCTATTGGCACAAACACGTAAGGCCTTGATTGATGCTATCCCGTTGAGCTTAAGCCCACAAGGGGGGAAAGAGTAAGAAGGGGTTGTATTACACCCCCTTGCACCATATGGCACAAAAATGACACGAATAACACAGGTATCGGTATTATTTTGCACGACTTTGAAGGTTAGTTAATTGCAGCAAAAGTTATTTAGTTGTCGGGGAAGATGAGAGTGGTAGGAGGAAGAAATCATGGGTGTAAAAGAAGCTCTCTCTTGGATCAAGACATTTAGTTATACTCGAGTGTGGATTGAATGTGACTGCAAAGTTATTTGTGATGTTGTCATTTCGCACGAGATGAATATATAAAGCAGTTGTTTGTTGTGTGTTG
>JAYJMF010000021.1:2708440-2724407 GCA_036873715.1 Salvia sclarea | reverse complement strand
TCATTTGTACGTAAAAGATAATTATGGATATTTTAAACTATAAAATATGTAGATTGAAACCAAAAATTAAACATAAAGTAATTGTGATGTTTTAATGTAAAAAAATTAAATTTAAATTAAAAAATAACACCAACTATTCCCGTCGAATTTCGACGGAATACCGACTAGTATATGAATAAAAGAAATTCTTTTACTTGGCTGGGGATTAACTTAAGCCTATCCTTACCTCTTCTTGTACCAGCTATTGTGCTTAAATTTTTAAATTTGTATGATTATCTAATCCTTCAAATATTCAATTTTATATTTTATTAATGCAGAATAGTACTCAAATAAACAACCCACAAAGGAAGAATTTTATGTTTTAAAGCAAGGGCTGTGAATTGAAACTACATAAAATCAGTGCTGAAAATGTGCAAAAGAATCGGATATCCAGTCCCCAGATTACTTTCCAGGTACCCGAATACCCGACCCTTACTCGAGATGTCCTCTGAAAAATAAAATTCGAATGCCCCTCTTTTTTTTATTCTTCCACCCGTTTTTAATTCCACACCCTATTCCAGTTATTGCAAATTTTCTTATTTACTATTTTCCCTCTAAAATTTAACATCCAGAGAGAGAGAGAGAGAAACTAAACGACAGCAAAAAGCCACTGTAGCACCACATGTTTCCAATTGAATCTTAAACAGTAGCATCCAGATGTTTATGATGGCATATACATCAGTTAATAATACAGTATTCCCTCAATTTCACTAACTCAACCTTTTGAAAGGGCCAAGATTTCGGCACCATTCTCACTTTATTACAGTTGCTATTCAAAAACACTCCATAATTTTGACTTTGAGGATATGAGGGAAAAAAACAAAATCGAGAAAGGCCTGACCCTCAGCAACACAAAAAACAAAGTTACCGCACAACACATGCACCTAGTACGTGTAGCCCTTAACAAACATACCTTTCTTCGCATCATCGCTCTCACCCTGAGCCGAGTACTTTCCTAGCTGGGCCAAGGAGTTGGCCTTTGCACGTACCAGAAGCGCCTTCTGTGCAGCTTCATAGTTCTCGGGGCGTCCCTGCCATGTCTTCAGCACCGTGTTCTGCAATGCTCTTGCGTAGGAGAAGGAGACGTGCCACGGGTTGGGGCTCTGATTCATAGCGTTCAGGTTCAGAGTCGCCTCCATCTCAGACTGTCCTCCAGACAAGAACTAAAACCGCGACAAAAGTGGAAAAGTTAAGGTTAATTTATTTCCACTAAAAGCAAGAGTAGCAGTATGTTACATGATGAATAATGGATCCATGTATTATTACCATGATTCCCGGAACTGCAGGAGGTACTCTCCTCTTAAGCATAGTGAGGGTATATTTGGCAACGGTTTCTGCGGAAGCCTTCTCTTTGTGCTCGGCTCCTGGGGTTACCATGCTAGGTTTGAGCAGGATTCCTTCAAAGACAACATTGTTCTCTGCCAAGTAGTAGAAAACCTCGGCCCAGACTTTCTCTGCCACTTCAAGTGTCCTGTCAATGGAGTGGTCCCCATCAAGAAGAATCTCAGGTTCCACAATGGGCACGAGACCGTTGTCCTGTGCACACATGTCACATATTTATCCTCTCTTTTCACCACATATTCTATCAACAACAAGAACTAGCTTCTTTCCGTAGAATCAATAAGATAGATGAGCATATCCCAGAACAAGAGACTCAAGGAGAAGAAATTGTTCGGACCTGCGAAATAGCAGCGTAACGGGCAAGGCCCCAAGCCGCTTCTTTAACAGCCAAAGCAGAAGGACCACAGGGTATGCTCACGACAGTTCTCCTTAAATAATTGGATATGAAGATAAGTCAACTGCATAAGGTATACTACTAAAGTTGAAAAAGAATGCACTTTCTATTACAAAAATTACCATTTTGCAAACCGAGCCCCTTGTTTATAGTATTCAGCAGATCGAGAAGCCAATCCATCTAATCCCTGGCACCAAGATTCATTGTTTGATCCAGGTAGAGGAACCAAACCCTTGAAAAATAAAGAATAGGGAAAAATGGTTAAGAAATGGGATTCCTAAAAGATCTCAGAGAAGCAGTAAGGTAACTACAGAAGAAGTAAGAAAAAGTAACGTGCAGTGAAAAACTCAAATTTCACCTTATCAACTTTGATACCAGGTACAATATTCTCAGCATGCAAACAGTCAACAAACTTCTTTCCATCTGTAGTTGACTGGTAAAGTGTCTCCTCAAACATAATAGCACCAGAAATATAATCACCCAGGCCAGGAGTGGTCAACAAAAGTTGTCTATAAGCCTGTCGGTTTGTTTCTGTGTTGTCAAGTCCGATGGAGGCCAACCTCTTTCCGCAAGTTGCATTCGATTCATCAATTGCAAGGATTCCTCGACCAGGAGATGCAATAGTTTTCTAAACCGATAACACCAAACAATACAACATTAGATAGGACAAGTGAAGAAACTCACTAGTCTCAGGTCGCCATTTTCATATTTATTTATGTTTCACAATATGTATGTATACTTCTACTTCTCCTTGGTGGCCATGAAATGCCAAGAATCACCAACTAGAAGATAAGGCAAGCTATTAAACCGAAAACTAATCAACCTATTTTTCAAATTAAAAGGCCAAATGAAACTTTGGAGAAGCTAATAACTTAAGCAACTGATGTAGTAAAACAGTATATAATATACACCAATATGAACTCATAGCACAACAAAGCGAAATCAGAATACACAACACAACATGAAATATTTACAAATTCACCTTTCAAGTATACATAAAACAATTACAACACACAAAAGCCTGCTAAAATTGACAGAACCATAAGAAAACTTGAACTACCAACATATCAAATCCAAACTAGAAAGAGATAGATGAAACTACCGCAAGTGATCATTAACGATATATTCAGAAAACATGCGTAATTGCAAAAACAATTACAAATCTGAGATGAAAGAAAAAAAAAAAAGTTAAAATAAAGGAAAAGAAATGAACATATATACAATAAACTACTTATCAATCAAAGAACTACACACATTTACAGACCTAATCATGAAGACATCTTAAAGTGTAGACATCCTCAAACGCCTAGCACACTGAAATCACATCCATCATTAAAATTACTAAGCTAAGCACACGCGACGCATGTTGAGTTGATTTACAGGGAGACACGAATAGAGAATCGCGGAATACTTACGGCGGTCTTGAGGAGCTCGTCAGTGTAAGATCCGGCGCGGATGAGAGAAACGCGGCGGTTGGGGAATCCCGCGGAGGATCGGGTGGGCTTATTGAGGGAGTTCTGGCTTGCGATCCACGACGAGGAGGTGGCGTTGAGTTTGACCACGCTTGGGCAAGCCATCTCTCGTCTCAGTTAGTAGCTCCTGCGCTGAGAATGAGAGCTGTAGAGAGAGAGACTTTTGGTGGAAAAAAGTGAGAAGTTACATTGGTTGTATCGAAGAAAATTGATTTATATATAAGAAAAGACAATGGCCGTGCGGATCCACAACAACCCCCTTCCCTTGCCCTCGCCCTCTGCCCTTTTGCCTTCTATTCTACCTCACCTGTACGTCCCGATACTCTTTTGCCCCTTTCATGGGGTTGGTGGATTTTTCCCTTAAAACCAAATTCAAAATAAAATGAATGTGGTTTCTTGTGTTCTGATTTATACTCTCTCCGTTCTTTAAAAGTGTGCAAATTTTGAAATGCACGAGTTTTAATAAAATGAGTCATAAAGTGAATGTGAGTGGAGAAATGGTCTCACTTTTTAAAAAAATTGTGTGTATGTTAGTTGGAGATTGTTGACTTTTTGGTAAAATATATTTCCAAAAAATGAGTCTGCACACTTTTAAGGGACGGACAGAAAAGGAAAAACTTGCACACTTTTCAGGGACGGAGGGAGTATATAAATATACATACATACATACATACATATATATATATATACACATATATATATATATCAAATTTTTCGGTTTCGGCTTCGATTATAATATATGAATAATGTTGCTGGAAATAATTTTGTCTTTAAACTCGCTTGGAATGCGACTTCGGCTCACCCTCGCTCGACTCATATCTTAGAATATAGAGTGATGTATATATACATAGGGCACAAGAGTTTTTTAGAAATAAAATTTCTTCGATCTGTTTTCATTGGTCTGTCATCGTCATTATATAGTTTTAAAATCTAGGGTTTTCGCCATATCATCCCCAAAACTCCTCCAACGTGTTTCATTCTCAATTTTCTATTTTGTAGATTTTTTTATTTTATCTTTTATTTCTACTACTTATTGTAGTAATTCTATCCCACATCGGAATTTTATGAAACTCCATCAAATCAAAACTTATATAAAAAGGATACTTATCATCTTCATCATCCTTTCACACACATTCACTCATCAACAACAAACTCAATTTGAAGAGGCAAAAATCGAGGGCACGACGATCGATATTGACATGGGCACGACGTACAATTGCGTGGGTATGGTAGAACGACTGCGTGGAGATCATCCCCAACAACTAGGGAATCTGCACCAGTACTCCCTCCTACATGGCCTTCACCGACACTAAACATCTCAACGACGACGTCCTAAAGAACCAAGTCGCTGTGAACCCCCATAACACCGTCTTCGACTCTAAGTGCCTCATCAGTCGCCGCTTCTTTGACCTATCTATCCAATCCGACAAGCTCATGAACCTCGTCCGCTATAAAGGTGAGGAGAAACATTTCTCATCGGAGGAGATCTAGTTCATGGTTCTCATCAAAATGCGGGAAATCGCTGAGGCCTTCTTGACCAAACCATCAAAAATCAATCGTCACGTTCCCCGCCTACTCCTACGACTCACAACGCCAAGCCACCAAGGATGTCGATGTTATTGTAGGGCTCAACCTCATGAGGATCACCAACGAGCCCACGGCCACCACCAATGACACTCATTTTGGCGGAGACACATCGATTAAACGCTTGGTCAAACATTTAGACGTCTAGTTCACGTGGAAATATAAGAATGACATATCCGACAATGAGCGGACACTGCACCGACTGCAGACTGCGTGCGAGCTGGCATGCAGACACTTTTCTCTACATGCATACAATCATCGAGATCGATTCCTTAGCTTAGCTAGACTGCTTTTAGCTTTCACGTGTCGAGAGGGGGAAACCCTTTAGCTTTAGCAAGTACTACTGGATAGGATAACCGATGTCATTTTCGTTTTTGTAGTAATAAAAGTATGTTTAAAAGGTAATGCAGAATGACATAACTCTTCTTTATACACCCAAATAAGTTCAGCATGAAGTTAACGCAGAATGTTACACACCCAAATAAGTTCAGCTGATGTGTTACCAAAGCTCGGTACTCCGACTCACAACTAGACCGAGACACAATTGGTTGTTTCTTCGCACTCCAAGAGATAGATTTGGTCCCAGAAAGATAGCGTAGCCATAGGTTGAACGCCTAGTGTCGAGACAACGTGCCCAATTGGCGTCTGAGTACCCAAGAAGAGTTGGCTTGCCCGGAAAAAAAGATAAACCATAACCGGGGTACCTTTCACATATCTAAGGATACGCTTCACCGCTTGAAAATGCTCAGTAGTGGGGCGTTGTTGAAATTGACTAACAATATTGACGAAATAAGAAATGTCTGGGCGAGTGATTGTCAAATACTGTAAAGCGCCGACAAGGGAGCGATATAGAGTAGGATCCGAAAAATCAACACCTGCAGAAGTGAAAGAATCACCTAGCGCCAAAGGTGTAGAGACGGGCTTTGAGTCTAGGCAAATCAGCACGGACAAGAATGTCTCTAGCATACTTGGATTGGCTCATAAATAATCATGATGAAGGGTAGGAGACTTCCAAACCAAGAAAATAGCTGAGGCGACCAAGATCTTTAATCGCAAACTCCTTGCTTAATCGAGTCATAAGAGCACTGAGCGAGGAGGGATTGTTGCTGGTAACAATGATGTCGTCAACATAGACGAGCAAATAGATAAGAACCTTTTGGCGTCGAAAAACGAAGAGAGAGGTGTCAACTTTACTGCAAATGAAGCCAAGATGAAGAAGAAAAGCGCAAAAGCGCTGATACCAGGCTAGAGGAGCGCCCGAAGCCCATACAACGCCTTTCGGAGACGGCAAACATGATGAGGATATAGATGATCGACATAACCAGGGGGTTGTTCCATATAAACCGGCTTATCAAGAAAACCATTGAGAAAAACATTTTTGACATCGAGCTGGTGTAATGGCCACGAATCGTGGAAGCTTTCACCACAGGACTGAAGGTGTGGGTAAAGTCAAAACCAGGAACTTGGCTAAAACCCTGAGCTACAAGAAGGGCTTTGTAGCGATCCATGGAACCATCAACAAGAAATTTGGTGCGATAAACCCATTTCGAACCAACAATGTTTGTATCCGCTTCGGGTTTGCACACCCCTACATATATGTATATCTCAAGAAGTTCATTTTAATGTGAAAATTGACGTTCTTTTGTTGGAATTGGAGAATGGAGTAGTGATGATTTACTTTAGTCTCTTTCTAGTAAGAGATACATGGTTCGAGTTTGTACAATGTATGAGGTGTATTTTTATTTTATTTAGATTAAAAATATATATTACTTTAGTTCCACCGAATTTCTTATGTATTTTTTTGGGCCGTTCCGATGAATTTGTTACTTTTTCTTTTTAAAATATCTTTATATTCATACAATTTTAAATAAAATATGTTTCTATTATCACTTTACACCACTTTTTAACTTTCCTTAAATTTTGTGTGTTCAAAAGAAATATCAAATTCGTCGAAAAGGAGGGAGTAATTTAATTTGTACTAGCTTGATTATTGATTTGAATTTGAATATCATTTGATTACACCAGCTCAATTAATTATGTGTAGATATATTCAATTTCATGATATGGTAGATTTTGTATAATAACTCCTAAAAAAATCACACTTCCTTGAATCCTTGGGAAACAGGAAAAGGAAAGTGAAAAACATATTAATTATAAATTATTATAATTATAATTGTAAAACGCTTATCTATTATTCCCTCTATCTCTCAATTGTCTGTGCACATTTCTTTTTGGACGTCCCATCATCTTGATGTATTTTTTTTTTTGGACATTTTTATTATATGTATAATTTTAAATATAATATATATTTATCACTACTTTATATAATTTACACTATTTTTTCAACTCTTATTAATTCTCATATCGAAAAGAAATGCACAACAATTGAGGGACAAGTGAGTATATATAGTCTCCTTTTCCTGTCCTACCCCGGTTTTGTCCCTCTTTTGTGGCTTATTTATTAGTGTATAAATTTAATAATAATATTATTATTACTTGACACCAATTATTTGTGCATATTCTCGGATTATCTCCGCCTTCCCGCAGTCGCCGACTCTCCTCCTGTAAGCTCTCTGTCTTTCTCTCTCTGTCCACACACACACACACACACACACACGAGCGTGTGCAGTTAAAATTTTGGTGTATTTGATTTCCAGTTGTGGATAACTCCTGGGTTTTGATTGATTTTAGGGATTTATACTGTTTCCAGAAGACCCAAAGGCCTCATCGAGAACGAAATCCAGAAAAAAAGAAAAAAGAAAAAGAAAAAAGAAAAAAAATTACGAACACCGGGGTCTCGCTCGATGTACTTTTGGGTTTTCAATTTTAGTTACAGCGTAGTTGTATTGTAGAGAGAGAAAATTAGAGGGAGAGGTTTATCTACTACTCAAGGGTTCTGTTTCCAATTTTGCTTGTATCTTTCTATCCCTTGTAGCATATCCGGAATTCAATAAAAGGTTGAGAATACTGTTTTTATTTTTATTTTTTTTCAGTTGATTGATTGTTCGATAAACTAATTGTTGTTTATGTTTTGATGAGAGCTGATTGTTAACTGTTATTGGAAATAAGAAAGAGAGATTTCTGCTTGTTATTTTTCTGTCATTTTTCCTTTTTGATGTTCTGAGAGAACAAAAAAAACAAAAATAAAAGCAAAGAGAAGATACTGCGTTGAATTGTTGAGAAGAGTATAGTTAATGGGTAGCCCTGGATCAAGTGCTTTGGCTACTGCAACTCGCGTTGGGTTATCCGAGCCAATCTCGACTGGTGGCCCTAGCGAATCCGATGTTTCTAAGACTTGTGAGCTAGAAAAGGTCGGTTCTTTGCATTCTTCTGCATTAGTTATGCATTAATCAGCCGTACTTTTGTTTGGAAGACTCTTACTCTTATGTCATGATTGCTAGGAGGGACAAATGGGAAAACTGTAAAGAATAATGCTTATGTAAAATTATTTTTGTTGTTTTGCTGAAAAAACTGGAGAAAAGATATCTAAGGGTAAAAATTTATGCAACTTAAAAAACTCGTTTTATTGCAAAATGTTACAAAATAAGAGAAAAAAACAGCAATGGAAGGATATTTGCTCCTCAATCCTCTCCCTCTCCCCTCAGATTTACTTAGAGAACAATACAATCCTGAAAATTTGTAGTTTCTGTTAGCAATAAGAGAAGTTAATACATTGACCTTTTGCTATGAAACATGGAAAATTGCATTTGAGTGATCTCTGGAATACAAATATATAAATGTGTTTTAAGGGATGGCAACTCTCTTCAGTTAAACTTAGTTTTAGTTTGTGTAGTGTTAACCAGCTTCTCGGTACCCTTGTGTTGTAAAATTGTTTACCATCCCAACTCTGCTTAAGTGCTTCTTGTGCTGACTTCAATGTTCTTTTGAGTGGTAGAAAGAATAAGCTAATTTTGTTCTTGGTGGCATTTTTTTATATTATAGAACTTGTAATCATTCTTTTGACCTCCATGTCCTCTTTTTCTCTTTTACAATTTTCTCTAATTAATGTTCCGAACTGAACTCATTTGTGTGTGCCATGCCAGTTTCTTGTAGATGCGGGATTGTATGAAAGTCATGAAGAAGCTATCAAAAGGGAGGAAGTTCTTGGTAGATTAGACCAGGTCACCTGTTATAAACTTGAAACGGTTAACTTGTTTTACCTCCAGTTCTTCAAGTATGAGTATTGATGTTGGATTAATTTACAGATTGTCAAGACATGGGTGAAGAATATTAGCCGTGTCAGAGGTTATAATGGGTCGGTGATCCAAGAGGCTAATGCAAAGATTTTCACATTTGGTTCTTACAGGCTTGGTGTACGTCACTTTTTACATTTTTTAAATAAAATTTTTGTTCTCTTTTTTAACTTTTCCATCATAATTAATTGCCTTAGCATCTGCATTATGCACAATTCTAAGTGGAAGATAGTTGCCCTAATTAATCTGAGATGACTCTTTTTGGTAAAAGAATGCCAAATCAAAAGTGCATTTTAAGTGTTTGTCAAAATTGAAACTTTAGTTGTTAGGTGCAAGTTAGTAAACATAATCTTCTGTCAAGATGTTGTTTTAGTTACCAAGATTACTCAAGAATATGATCTAGATAGAATTGTAAAAGTTCTATATAGAAGCTATATTTTCATTAAAATGTTAACTGAGTTTTCATTTGATCTTTCTGTGGCTAAATGACAATTTAATTGTGTTTTTCATGACTTTGATAAGTTGGTAAGCTTTTGTACCTGATGATGGAGAAGCCAAATGACATTACTGATTCTCATAAGGATATATGATTATATGAATTTGAAAGCCAAATTACATTACTGGCTCGCAAGATGGATAATTAAATGAAGTTTTTATATAGTCCTATCGTAGAGATTGTTGTTGCACTTTTCCAGAGATTAACAGACAGGCCTGTGATGGATTAAATGTAGTGTCTTTTTTCTACTTACAGGTCCATGGGCCTGGTGCTGATATTGATACCTTGTGCGTTGGACCAAAATATGCCACTCGAAATGTAAGCTTCTTGGTTGACATCTTGTTAAAGTTTGGTGTCTGAAAGGATGATGATACCTTTGTCATATACAGGAAGACTTCTTTGGTGAACTTTACAGGATGCTGTCAGAGATGTCTGAAGTACAAGAACTGCATCCTGTACCAGATGCTCACGTTCCAGTGATGAGGTTCAAGTTCAATGGTGTCTCTATAGATCTACTTTATGCAAATGTGTCCCTATGGATTATTCCTGAAGTATGATTCTTCCCTTCGCATAACTAAGTTTTAGTATGTATAATTGTTTTGTTATATGTCCTCTTTTCTTTAACTTTTACATTTAATGTTGATAACAGAACTAGCAATATATTTGCATCTATGGTTATTTGATGTTTATTTCCGATCTTTTTCTTGAAGCAATAGATTTGCCTCCATAATTATTTGATGTTTCTTTCCTGATCTTTTTCTTGTTAGTGTTCATTGAAATTTTATGACTACATAGTTAGAATTGGGTTCCAGAATGTAATATTTTCAGTTGATATCTTCCATGATAGCTAATAGTTGGGGGCGTCCTGTATGGAGATTCCCTTGAACCGAAACCATTATAAATTGGCTAGTGCTGGTCTGATGTAATCTAGCATGTCATATGGTGCCTTGTGCTGGGTATATATGCTTGACCTGATGCATCCTGAAGCAACTCTGGTTTAGTTAGTACAGTACAAATTAGGTTTTTGCTTTCCATAAGACCGATCGTCTTTTGTTTTAAATTCTTTCCTCATGCCATCTTCTCTTGCAATCAAGTTCTTCTATGCTTTGTGTCTGTTCCTGTGATGTGATGCCTGTTTATTACAACACTTGGTTGATACCTAGAAAATTTGATATTAATATATTTCATGAAAGACTAGTGAAGTACCTTTCTGGATTAGTCTGATCCTTTCCTATCTCATGCTAATGCTTTCAGGATTTGGATATTTCACAAGAATCTATTCTCCAAAATGTGGATGATCAGACTGTTCGTAGTCTCAATGGTTGTAGAGTGACAGATCAAATATTGCGTCTGGTCCCAAATATTCAGGTATGTGAATAGTACAGTGATTAAATATTTACAAAAATGATTTTTTGAAACTATTTTTTAATTCAATTGTTATTTGATCCTTAAGAGTTTTCGTACTACACTGCGATGTATGAGGCTGTGGGCGAAGCGGCGGGGAGTTTATTCAAATGTGAGGAAATTAAATTATGCTTGCTTTTTGGATCATTCTCTTGTGTTTATATAGTATATTCAAGCATTTGGTTTATGTGTAGTATTTCTCTAACACTGGTTTTCCACTAGCCAGGTTACCGGTTTCCTTGGTGGTATCAATTGGGCATTGCTTGTTGCCCGCATCTGCCAGCTGTACCCAAATGCTCTCCCGAGCATGCTGGTATCCCGCTTTTTTAGGGTATACAATCTGTGGCGGTGGCCGAATCCTGTAATGTTGTGTCCAATTCAAGAAGGATCTTTAGGACTTTCTTTCTGGGATCCTAGAAGAAATTATAAGGACAGGTCGCACCTGATGCCCATAATAACTCCTGCATATCCCTGCATGAACTCTAGCTACAATGTCTCAACAAGCACATTGCGAGTCATGATGGAAGAATTTCATAGGGGAAATGAGATATGCGAGGTAATTTACATTAAACTGTTGGGAGTTGTTTTATCTTTTCTCCAAGCTGGCTCTCTGCATTCCTATGTTGATGGAATGGCAGACAGATTAGTTATGCAAATGCGTCTGAACATTTCCCTCATCTCTGTTGCTTATGCTTTGTGATTTCAGGATTTATTCTTCTGTTTAATAAGTCACTTTTAAAAATTTCTAATTGTGTATGGCAGGAGATAGAAGCAAACAAGCTTAGCTGGGAGACTCTCTTTGAGCCTTTCGCTTTCTTTGAAGCGTACAAAAATTATCTGCAGATAGACATAGCAGCAGAGACTGATGACGACTTGATGAATTGGAAAGGTTGGGTTGAGTCCAGAAAACGTTTGCTTACCTTGAAGGTATCGTTGTCTACTTTTCTTATTCTTGTAGTTGCTTGATGTTTACCATTGTCTAATTTTTCTGCCAATAATTCAGATTGAAAGGGACACAAATGGGGTACTTCAGTGCCATCCACACCCCGGTGAATTCTCAGATAAATCTAAGCCGTTTCACCATAGTTATTTCATGGGGTTGCGGAGGAAACAAGGCGCTAACCCTCAAGAAGCTCAACAATTTGATATAAGGATGACAGTCGAGGATTTTAAGCGCGACGTTTATGCATACTCATTCTGGAAGCCGGCGATGTGGATCCATGTATGCCACGTGAAGCGGAAGGACCTACCTATCTTTGTCTTCCCCGGTGGAGTCCGGCCTTCTCCTCCCACAAGAAGCTCTGAGAGTCGTACAGTTCTGAAGTCACTTGCGTCCAACCCTCTTCAACCCGATGCTGTTGTGAGCAGGAAGAGGAGGAAAGTAGAAGAAGCCCATAGAGGAACTAGCTTGACAGAGTCTTCAAGCACCACTGGTGCATGTACCAGTGATGCAACTTCATTTGATCAAACAATGCCAAGGAGACAAATTGAACCCAATTTGATTACCCCCAAAAGTAATGTAGGAGTTGCTGAGAACCTATCTATTCACGCACAGGGAATTCCCGGTCTTGATCAAAGTGAATGTGCTACTGGACCTTCAGCTTCTGCCAGTGCTTTCTCTGTTCCATTGGGGATGGAGAAACATGTTACCGAGCAGTCTTCTGCCCAGATTACTCTCAATCACCAAGGTTCTTCTGAAGTATTTGATGGGCTCGAAGGTTTGTTGAACAGCGAAACCCAAAACAATATGGAGGTAGAAGAAGTTAAACAGTTGGATTTCTTCACAGACGAGCAAGCTGTGGAAGCAGCAGTAGTAGGGAATGGTACCCCCTCCATTATTCAACCCAAGGCTGACTTGGAGGAGCTAGAGGTCTTGCCAACTTACCTTTCTATGCTCATATGCAAGTTGTACTATGAAATGTCAAGCTGTGCTTGCTTCATTAACTCCAGTTTTCCAAAATATTATGGTTGAAGCTGCAACTGGCAAGATAATTTCTTGATTCCATTCCAGAAAAATTATCACAGCCAAGAATAATTACCCTGAATTTTGCAGCATATTCATCATACAATAGTAACAGTAGGTTTTGGTTTCTGACATTTTCGTCTTGGTTTTTGCTTGTGTGCAGCCGTTGGAACTGCCTGTATCAAGTGCAATCGCATCTGCATCAGCAAAAGTGCCAGCTCAGAAGCCGCTTATCAGGTATCTTGTCTACGGAACTTGCTAGCTTGCATCTCATATCATGATGTACACTACTGGTTTAGTAAAAAGCCAATATGACTGGTTATGTTGCAGGTTCAGTTTCACCTCTTTGCCTAAGGCAACCGGTAACAGTGCGTGAATCACGTGCAATCTTGAAGCGACCACTTGAGCGCACGACGGAGGTCTTCTTATATAATAAAATTATCGATGACTTCCTCGTTTTTTTCCGAGCACGCTGCCGCCAGAGTTTGGTGATGGCGGAATGATGTTGTAAATTAGACAGTTTCAACAGTGTTGCGGAATATGTTACCCTTATAAATTCGAGATGCAATCGAATAATTTTCAATTGACTATTCTTTATTTTATGTAAAATTGATTGCGCCCATTTTCATTAAATCCTTGTGCCACTTATTTCTCGACGGAATTAAGGGTCAGCGAGTATAAATTTTCTAAATTGCATTTCAAAATTATGATTACATTTTTGGATTTCAAGGTGGGATTTTCGTGTTTATATTCAGTTCTGCATATCTACTTCTCATCCAATCACCCTCGTTGAGCACCAACTCTGCTAACGCTCTTCATGAAAACGACTATATGGTGAAGGTGAAGTAGCAAATTAACTATTATTCTTTCCGTCTCATTTGTATTGATTCATTTTCAATCTTTTTCTAAAATGATAATTAATTGACACATAAATAAGTGAAATCATGTTACCTTATCATCTAATAAAATGTTCTTAAATAGGACGGAAAAAACAATATTTTTTAATTATGAGCTATTGTGAGTGAAAATGAGGACCACCCTAGCTAGAACAAATGCCACTTTGATCATCATCGTGATTACCAATATCACAATCACCTTAATCATGATTACCGTCTTATAGTTTATAAATTATCCTTTATCAACGTTATGCAGTGTTGATTAACTCGAAAAAGTTGGTAAAAGTTTGGTGCGTGGGAGATTAATATATCCATGAAAGTTATCATCAATACGCGCGTGTGATATCCTTTTGCATCCCACTTTTGCAGCACATTATATAATTATTACTTTAATTCCCGTCTCAGTTATATTATGATTCACTCCTATTTCTACTATGTTCCAATTATATCCCCACTCATACTTTTATATTTCTAATAAGCAAATCACCTTGAGAAGCAACACCTACAACTGCAAAAGTCGATCTAGTGACTCAATTGTTTCTAACATAATGTTTGTTGAAATTTATACTTTACATTCACTTTTAAAATGTTGTATGTTTAATGTGATCTACGAAGCACTAGAAGTCAAACAAAATTAACCTTTCCAGATAATACTCCTACCTATTTTTATTTTTTTAATAAATCTATGCCGTCACATTATCGGTAACCATAAATTACTTTAATAGATTAAAAAAATTGATTGTTTAAACTTTTTGTCAAAATAAAAATGGATTTATTGATTTTATTATAAATATGAATTAATTATTCATAATATATATTTAAAAAAATATATATTTAATTTTATAAATTCAAGAATATGATTTGAATCTAATTAACATTCTAGCTTCCATTTAACTTCGCAAATGGAATAATATGATTTTTAATTTGATATTCAGGCTAGGAAATACCAATTATTGAGTATGAATTTAATACAAAATTTAAAATAAATTAATTTTATTGAATATTTAATACTTAAAAATATTATCTTCTCTTGTGTGGATGACCATAATGTGACTGTTTAGCATCACAATTTTTTTATTTTTTCCACTATTGATGTCATTAATTTCGTTTTATCACCACTGCAGTTATTACGTGAAAGAGATAAATACAAGATTTTCAGTCAAGCTGAAAGTTGACGCATGTCATTAATTTCGTATTACGTGCGATTATTACAATGAATAAAAGTATTATTTGACCTTATAAAGTAAAAGTTTATAAGGTCAAATTATAAGGTCAAATAATACTTTTATTCATTAGACCTTATTATTCTAAAACATTTGAGGCAACATGAAAACATTGCATGTTGAGATATAAGGTGTAAGAAGATCTGCGATATTATTCTAAAAAGTAATGGTTTGTTTTGGCTCCATTTTTTTCTGGAAGAACATCGAAATTTTGTTTTGGCTTCACTTCTATTCTTTAATTTTCTGTCCCTTTTCTCAATATAGTTATTTATTGTAAAAGTAACAGTACCGAAACCAGGGGCAGATTAAATTTGGGCCCTATGCAAATTCCGATATATTAGGCCCTTTATTATTGAGTAAGAAAAAGAATTTTAATATAAATAATTATTAACTTTTTTATTGTCGTTATATTACATAAAAAAATTAAGACATCAAAGTATTATTTAATAATCTTATATAATATTATGTTGTTGTAAAAAAATATGTGAAAATAAGATAAAAAGAATAAAATTTCAATAACTAAAGAAAGGTAAATTTGATTTGAACCCTTTTTAAAAATAAATTTACACTTTAAACATCTAAAATATTAAGTAGACTTAAATAAATAAAATAGTTGCACAGTAAAAAAAGAGTCATATTGCTTAAATTTGATAATATATAACATATTTTTTGGAAAATGAAGGTTTAAATTTGTTGATATATGAGAGAGCTTATATTTCTCCACTCGGGGGTGTTGTCTATGCTTCATCAATTGGATCGAGAAGAGGCGATGATGGATGGTGATTATATCTCTAATTTATTACTTCTCTAACCATCTTTATTTTGTCTAATTTGACATCTCATCCTATGATAGGGATTTCTTTTCTTCTCAAAATGAAATTCACAGTTTCTTTTGAGTTGCTAACTAATTTTAATTCAATTTTCAAGCGTTGTTTGTTTTTACGGACATGAATAACAACTTT
>JAYJMF010000021.1:2688772-2708340 GCA_036873715.1 Salvia sclarea | reverse complement strand
ATAGTAAAATAAAATTTAAATCAAATCAAATAGCATTATAGTTTAACCCACGCATTGCGTGGGTTAATATGCTAGTTTTATATAATATAGATTACGCCTCAATAATTGGATTAGCATTCCATTTTTGGCTTAAGATAAAATTAAAAATAAATATATGGATGCCTAATTGGGCTACGATTTCATTAAATTCTAGGATTGAATTGAGTTTTGTTTTAGGGCTGGATAATGGGTCAACGGGCCTACATATACCAAATCGGGTACAGATATATCTGGTATGCATCCCTTGTTTGGTTTTAAACACTATTATTAAACTAAATAGAGGGTTCAAAGTTCAAAGAAACTCCAATTTGGATATTCTTTACATTCTGTAGTTAGAATCTGTGAAATTGAGGATTGTTGTACAACATCACAATAAGGATCTAATTTTCCAATCGAAGTCTTCCATCTATCTGCGTAAATAAATTCTAATGTGATATTGATCGGACCATCGGGGTGTTAATCGTGAAACTGATTTGAAGCATATATAAATGGAGAAGATAAAGGACAAAATAAGAGAATGTCATCAAATTCCCTCATTTATGTTGGTAAATATATGTACAATTAAGTACAACAAAAGATTAATGTAGAGAGAGAGAGAGAGAGAGCGCTTCAGAAGCTTCTAGTAACACTACCGCAATCACCTTCTTCTACCTTCAAAACTTGACTCTTTCCCCTTTTCTTGAAATCGGACTTTGGCTCTTTCCCCTTTTCATGCCTAAACCAAAAAGATAAACAATAATTCTCATATTGCAAAATACTACACATGAATGAGATTTTTTCGTGGTGCACCTCGAGTAACGGCTGAAAATTACCCCCTCCGGCTAAGAGACTTGGCACATTTACTTTGGGTATGAATGTAGAAAAGTAGCGCAAAGTGGTGATATGAATATGCATTATCTAAAGTTGCATGAGTAATAGAGGTATCTCAAAAAGAAAATACGAGACAACTCTTGTGGGTACACACTGAAATGGAATACAAGCCAACTCTTGTGGGATGGAGGAAGTTTTATGTTCAAACATGGAGGATTATGTAGGAAATAATATCTTAGAAGTATGGTAAAGATTCTGTTTCGTGTTCAACTTGAAAGTGGCTAGCTGGAGTAGTATTATATATCATTTGATCTGTCTAAAAGAAAAGTAGTATCATTTGTAGGCATGATCAGCAAGTATATTTGGAGTTGAAGACTCTTACCTTACAATTTTCTTCTCCTTGTGACTTGGCATCGTCCACGTCGCATGACACGTGTTCCGGAAAAGTCGGAGAGAGCTCGTCGTCGTTACAGTGGGACCCACTACTTTCACAGGTCATTCTTGAGCCAGAAAACAACGATACTGAAATAGCTATTTCCTTGTCGATATCATCACTCTGCTGCAGAAGGCAAACAAAAGGCCTCAAATATCCTAAACAAATGCAAAACTTTGTGGCTCAAAGGGTGCACGTTTTATACATAAATGTCTATAATGACAAATTAGTATCCAATAAATTGAATTGGTTTTCAAATCTAGGACAGGGCCACCTTTTCTAGAGTACAATTTCCATGCAAATTTTCGATTCCAAACATGAGTTTTGAGTTTTGAGTACAGCATCAAAAGTGCAGGGCATATTCATACTTTGGTGTAGAAAGTAACACATATGATAATTTAGACGATGAGAAATAGAAATGTGATGATACTCCCTGCCAAAATGAAGCTAGAGCTGCAAATGAATATATATAGAGTCTTGAAACCTCAAATTTGTCAGTTCCAAAGAGGTCTTCAAAGCTTGTGAAAGTGAGATCAAGATCGGGGATGTTCACATCTTCATAACATTCAACTTGATCACAAACTCCCAAATCTTGCATATTTTGAGCCCAAATCTGCAGAAAGTGAACAAGACATATATAGATATAAGTACTATATATATATGTATGTAGGTAGAAGTAATATAGAGAACCTGATTGTCATAGTTGTGGTGGCACTGTGAAAAGGGGTCGGCGGCGGCGTTGATGGTGAAGGTGTCAAGGTGAGGAAAGGGAGACGAGAGAGGATGAGGAGGATCCTTGTGCTCCTGAGGCTGAGAGAGCTGAAGCCTCTCCAGCTCCAAGATTTGCTGCAGAATGAAGCAGCTCTGTGTTTGATCATTGTGAGATTGGAGGCCCCAGAGGCGGGCGAGGTCTTGGGCAGAAGGGCAGCCGACATAGGAGGCGAGAGTGTCGTTGGGATGAGACTGGGAATGGGATGCGCAGGTGCGGCACACGAAGATGTGGCGTTGGGGGCATCGGAGCAGAGCAGGGTGAGCGGTGCAGGATTGGCAGACGAGGGTGCGAGGATGCCTATACGAGAGAGCGTTGGCGGAGTGGACCTTGGCGTCGCACGAGAGGCAGAGCTGCGCCGCGTCCGAGCTGCACAACACCACCGCCCTCAACGCCATGCAGAATTCGCACCTTTTCTCCATAACACAACCAAAAAAGGGAATTCAAGCTCATGTTCTATCTATCTCACTTTTGGAAGTGTGCTGAGGTGGTGAGTTTAGGGCTCAAGTGTTATCTAATCCAATTTCCAAATAGTGGGAGCCTCTCGCCAATTACAACCCACCACGTCACTCCGAGGAGGATTGCCCCAAAGTTTGGGCAACAAAACAAAATTGCGAGCTTCTACTTTTTAAACTCTCTCACACCCAACTGTATTTGTTATGCTATTGCTATTGCTTTCCGTATCCAAATTCAATTCAGATCTATACCCAACTCCTTACTTTTATTTATTGCTCACGTAAACTACTCTGGAAATACTATCTTAAACTCCAAGAGCATGTAATCAAGGCAGAAGATACAAAAAGGGTCAAATCCATAAATTGTGCCTCTTTATTTGTATGGCCTATATGATTCTAGCAATTATCACTTGAAATGCAACCTTTTTAATTTCGAACAATCATGTATCACCGTCGCATTAAATCCTCTGGAGCTACGTGTATATTGATGTAACTTTTAGATATTAATCAACGTATACATCCATATCAAATTGCACCCACTGCCAGATGGAACACTAGTCCATAATCTGGTTTGTTTTCTTGGAAAGCCATAATCTTCCACAAAATTAATAAATTCTCCAGATTTATCTACTTTTGCCCATCAAATATCACATTTGCAACAATCTACATAGAAGAGATCAAACTACACAAATCTAGAGAGAGAGAGAGATCATCAATGTGAACAAAATGATATAAACATTGCTTAGGACTTTCAACAAACAGTTTTTTCACCAATCCCGCCATCAATTCCGGAAAGAAAATTAATCAATTTACACTTGCAGAAAAAAGATATAGTTGAAGCAAAAAAAAAGATATCTTATGCAAATCTTAAAAAAGGTCTTATGCAGGTTCATCCAGAAAGAAAAAATTTATGTCTTCTTCGACCAAGTCAGCTCGACACCTGAAATTAAAGCACACATCAAGTCTTAGAAAATAGTCATCGTCCCAATTAGTGGCATGATAGCCAATAATATACACGAGTAAATAAAATGGGCATATTTGCAAGGCTATCGTCCCAAAATAGCATATATAAATGAAGACAACATAGGAAAATTAAAGCACCAAAAAGAATTTCATGACCTCAGCAACCAGCTCAATTTCATTGAGAATATAAAAGGTAGAGTTACATGTACTCGGGATCAGCTTGACTTGACGTGCACTTCTATGATGTCGTTCTCCTCCATTCCGAGGATACCAGGTGTTTGACCAGGAGTTACTTTATCCCCATCAAAGCAAAAGACCAGATTTTTCACATCCAGCTTAGTTTTCTCAGCATACATCTTGAAGAGTCGTTCAAATTTGTCATCCTGCAGAAGATGATTGATTATCAATGTTAGGATTGATTTTTGTTGGCAACAGAAAACAACATCATGCTTTCCATACTGCTCTTATCCTGTAAATTTAGATAGAAGACTAATAGGAAGGACACCTACCATGTAAACTCGAAATTGCTTAAGCCCGTCTTTGTCCTGGATGGATATTACAAGTTTTGCCCTCTCATGAGGAGGCTCAACTGGCTGCTTTGGAACACTCTTTGGAGAAGATTGTAAGGAAGAATTAAGGTCTTTCCTTACAGATTCTTCAACGGCTCGAACAACTTCATCAGCCGACTGGGCAAATGATGCCAACTCCTGCTTTTTTAACCTATGAATGCAGCGTTTTCAGACAACAACAACAAGTGGACAAATTCTTAATAACAGACATCAAACAGAATTCCATCAGTTGGCCCAGGGCCATGGCATACTTGCTGAAGTACCTATTCTTAATATAATTTGCACAATCTTAATCTTGTTTTAAACAGTTTATAAACAGTTGTAGTTCTTCATCATTGTCCATAGAATTTTCAGATGTATGGTCGAGTTTCTACAGAAAAGTTACTCCAACATTCACCATATACCAAATTTCATATTAGACATGCATCCCTGGACAAGGCCTTTCCCCTTCATAACCAAAACATTGCTAGCCACATAAACCATCAAGAAAACTTACACTCTTGTGGTGTTGCACTGAACTCTAGATTTTTTGCTATACACATATAATAAAAATGATAGGCTCAATTGAAAATGTTTCACCACTGTCCTGTAATAGAACAGCATTTTGTTTCAATCTAAAACCCAGAAAGAAGGAACAGAAAAAGGAGTCTATAGGGAAACAACAATAAACTGCATCAAGCGACAAGCAATATGCATGACATTTTCTTGTATCAGAATCTTGTATCAACTGAAACGGATGTGTAAACACTGATAGCAATCATGTCATAGACTCATAGAAATATACCAAAACAGCAGAAAACAACATCGTTTCATACCAAGGAAATTATATTCAGAAAATGAAAACAAATCACATCATTTAAATACTGTACTAAGTAAATTAAGTATTCATCTTCCAATTTGGCTCCAGCATGTCAGCACAAGAACAGGAAACATGTGAAAATTATGAGTAACTAAACCATAAAGGGCAGATATCCTTGGATCCAAGGAAGTTTCTTTCAGTCATCCTTGTTATCATATTGACAAGAAAGCAGAAGGCATTGTGATCACAAGGAAATCAGAAGTCATAGCAAAACAGATCAGGAATATTACATCAATCACAATTCAAACAAGGAAATTAGTCTTTCATTACCACCTTGAATTATACCAACACTTCCACAAAAGACACCAGGAAAAGATAAGTAACTACACATAATAGGTTCCACCGATATCGATCTAAATCTTTTAAAATGAATAAAGACATGACTTCGATTATTAGAATACCTCAGGGCCTTCAAAGTCGAGTCCTCACCAATACTTTTAGAATTCTTATCTAGATTCTTTGGCGGCGGAGGCAACCAATCCTCTTCCTCTTCTTCTTTACTTTCACAATCTATCACCTTCACATCTTGTTTTTTCTTGTCTTCCTAATATTTCCAAAGTCCCACTTCTATTAACCTTCGCATCCTTTCAATTGATAAAGCAGAGACAAGAAAATAAAAAAATCCAATCTTCCATGAAGAAGAACAAGACTTTACCGCAGCACCCGAGATTTTTTGCTTCTTTGGGGCAAAAGCCGGTGATTCATCAAGGTCATCTGCCAATTTCCAAATGAAAAGACACAAATCCGTATAATCAGAAAGGAGAAAATTGAATTGAAATTAGACAACTATACATATCTATATCTATATGGTTGCTGACCTTCGAGGCAAATGACTCGCGCGGGCTGAATGCGAGTATAGTCAAAAAGGGGTTCGAATTCTTCAATTGAATCATCCTACGAAATCGTAATCAACGTCAATTGATACAGAAGACAAGAGAATGGTGGAAAAAACCCTAGACATAGTTGCTTTCATGTAATCTAAAATATATAGCGGAAGATGATCGCACGCACCATGAACGCAGACACACAGTATCGCTTTCTCTCTTAGCCGAAGCTACTGTTCCTGCTATTTATATGAGCGTGGAGACGAAGCAAATATGTTAGTGTTAGTAATACTGAAGTTCGGCTTTCTGTTTCTTCCGCGGCACAATTTGCAGAGTTTGAAAACAAAAAGTATGGAATTAATTTTCTTTAAAAAATATAGAATTAAATTATATGCTATTTATTTCCTTATGTAAATATGTAATTAGCTACTAAATTTATCATTATATAAAATTTGCGTGGGAATTACCAATATTCTAAATAGTAAAGGTAACCAATACAAAATTTAATTACTCTATTTTCTAATTTTTGAAAAGAAAGTGGAACTCGAAATAATGATAATATAAAGATATAGCGGATAATTGGCGAACTCAAACTAATGACAATATATATAAATAAATTGTTTAAATATTCTTATTTTAGTTTGACTTTTCAAGATATTTAATATTATGTGTATAATTTACATTATTTTATATTTTAAAAAAGTTAAATGTCTTGTATCAACTTATATATTTATATATACGAGTATTTTTTAGTGTCATGTGTTAAGTTTATATGGCTTTCCAGCATGCCAACTAGATAAGTTGGCCGAATTCCGATCATCGTGACACGGACGTTAAAATTTGAATATATTACCAATTTACAATTATACTTATGTTAGGATACGAACGTAGGGGTGGGTCGGTACCGTATACCGAATTTTTTTCGTATGAGCCATACCGTATACCGTACCGAAAATTTCGGTACGAGAAAATTGATACCGTTGACGTGCCGACACTTTCGGTATACTGAAGATCGATATACCAAAAATTTTGGTATGTGATTTTTGCAATTTTTGCATACCGTTGCCGTACCGATAATTCGGTATACCGTATCGACAGTCGGTATACCATACTTTCATGGTATACCGATATACCGAAATCTAGGGTGTATACCGAAATTAACGGTATCGACGGTATATACCAAAATTACATCAAATAAATATAAATAATAATATAAAATTTATTAAAATAAATAAATATGTATTTATAAAAAAAAAAAATCAATATATATATCCGTATTATGGTATATGCCGCAATACCACCGGTACATACCAGTGTTTCAATAATACCGAAATACCGGTATATGCCGAACTGATCGATATATACCGAAGTTCGGCACAATAACGGTATACCGGCGGTAACAAACATTCCATACCGTGTGTTTCAATAATACCGAAATACCAGTATATGCCGAACTGATCGGTATATACCGAAGTTCGGCACAGTAACGGTATACCGGCGGTATCAAACATTCCATACTGTTGTCGTGCCGAAATCTAACGATACGGTATCATACCGTACCGAAAATATCGGTATTTTTTCGATACAATAATTGCAGTATACGGTATTTTCGATATATTTTCCCAACCCTATACGGAAGTAAAAAGTTCCATACGGGACAATATACGTAATTTATCCTTTTTGTTTTGATATAAATACTGTTGGGGATAGATCCAACAACTATGGAATGGGACGACAGGTACGTCCGGTACGATGGACACTAGCAACCTGAGATCAAAGAACACGTTAGAGCCCTCCTAAGAGCACCGGTGGGGGTGTCGATGGGAAGGCCTCCGACGCTCAAGTCAGTCAAACGTGAGGCAATAATTGATAAAAAGATAATAAAATAGATAATAAAAGAAGCAATCGAGCGTAATAGAGATTGGTGAGTGGAGCGTGTCCCGTCAGACTGGCTTGACTGGCTCGTCGGGTAGCCAAAAATCCAGAGAGATGAGAGCGTGGAGGAGGAGAGAATCAATAGATAGTGGAGAGATCGTAGTGGAGTGAGTGGGCGGATGTGAGTGCGTGAGATTAGATGGCTCCCTTTGACCTAGCTAGTCGTATTTAAAGAGAGGTTAGGCGATGGCTAGGGTTCCCGTTTGCCCTACCTGCCATGCTTGGTTGTTCCGATTTTTCAGAAAAAGATAGTCCTCCATCTCCCTCAGCTTTCTCTCCAAATGAACATGTTGGCTAGGGTTTGGTAATGGGGGAAAATGAACCCCATTTATATTATTTACTAGTAGTAGTAATAAATTGTACTATGTTATTTCATCTCTTCTGACTTATTCTCTAATGCTACATTTATCCAAAGTCTAATAGTGGATTTTAAAGCTTTTTCTCATCCAACTAAGCAAGATAAGATTTAACATCAACATACACTTCTTTCAATCCACTTAACCGAAGTTGACTGGAAATTTTAACACATTCTTTTCACATCTTGAAAGTCACACACACACACAGGGGGAGAGAGATGAGTATAATTCTACAGTATGCATTCCTATCTCTTGCAGATGAAAACCAGCTTGTTCCTTAGGTACCTAAGTAAACCAGAAGTGATAGTTATACTAATAATAGCAACATAGCATTAGCAAGCAACAGGTACCTAAGTAAAACCAGAAGGGTGAGGCATGGGTTGGAAGAAAAATTCACAAGAGAGTGGAATACAAATTTCAGATCCCCATTGTCAGGAAACATTAGATTACTACTATATAGTAAGATACAAAAGGCAAAGGCCTCCATGAATGAATATACATTTGATGAGAAACTAGTGAATTGAGGTGCCTATGTTTGTAACTGGGCCTTTAAACCAATGCCTTGCGCTTAGCATCCAAGAGGAGACCGTGAGAATCAGCAGCCCTCCTACTGCTACTGGAGTGTAGTTCAGAGTCTCCTTGGTTATCGGATACTCTACCGGCAACGAGAATAGCACCGAGATCGTTGCCACCCACAGCACCGCTGTCCACCCCACCACCACCCCATACCTCCCCAACGTGAACGGCCCCGCCTTGAAAGACTTCCGAGCCAGTGTCACTCTGAAAAAGATCGGTAGAGCATACGCGATGTAAAGCCCGATTGTAGCAATCGATACCATCGCTTGAAACGCCACTAAGCTTCCCAGTGACTGCACATCATATATATCAAGAAAGTCAAAATCTAGTCGAAGAAGGTAATCGAGTTTGGAAACGGAAATGTGTACATACCGTTAATGCCATGCAGAATGCGATGACTGCAGACATCCAGACCGCGTTTAGGGGGACCTCGTGCTGGTTCACTTTGTGCCACACTTTGGAGAATGGCATGGCGCCATCTCTTGAGAAGGCATACGCCATCCTGATGAAATTTTAACCCGATATAAGAAGGCTGTCGTGTTATGTTATGGAATATTCAAGAATGGTTTGGAGTTTTACCTTGAGTTGCTCGTGATTGAGCTCATACCGCAGAAAAATATGGCAACGGAGACCACACTGAGGCAGATGATTCCACCAACACCGCTGCCATATCTGTTCTTGAAAGACTGGTAGAATATCTCAGCAATGGCGTAGCCACCAGCATCATTGTCTGGATTCAGAAGGCTCGGGATGTCTGTCACTGCAAACGTGATGCCTAGTATGTAGCCCCACCCGACAATAATGGATATGCCGATAGCGCTTATGATCCCCTTCGGCCCATTCTTGTCTGCATCCTTTGTCTCCTCTGTCTGGATCAAGTAGATTTCAGAATATTGCTTCATGGCTTCAAAAAGCCAAAAAAAGGTGAGGTGAGGACGCATGGGGACCGCATCTAGTTACCAGTTAATAAACCCTAAATGGAAACATCCTCACGAGAGGACGTCCTCACAGGATACTTCATCAAATAGGGACAGCATAACCAAGGAAATAAATAAATATAGCTCTAGAAATTATTACTACAATGTCTGAAGCAGAAACTCTCATTGTTTAGATTGATTTAGCAACAGTTTCTTGAGACAGGTAAAAGGTTTAGATACTGCACCTCAGAAAATACAACAATGCCATATGCTTTTAGAAGAAATTTAACAACAGACTCACCATATGAAATTTGACAAAAAGCCAAGAGAAAAGAGATCAGAATATCAATTCATGTCTTCAAAAAGCCCCAACAAAAGATAGCATAAGATAACAAAGGAAATAAATAGCACAGCTCCAGAAAAACTAAATCCTCTGTTTTGATGAGATCTGGCTGATTCAATACTACAATCTCTCAAAACAGAAACTCTCATTGTTTAGATGGATTTATCAACAGTTTCTTTATCGTATAGTGCTTAAATAACTGCACCTCAGGAAAATACAATAATATTGTATGACTTATAAATATATTTAACAACAGAACTCACCATATGAGCAGATGCATCATAACCGGATAAGGTATACTGGCTCATGAGAAGCCCTAGCACAAATATGTACAAGTTATTGTCGATTCCTTTTCCGTTTTCTGTGTTAAAATTGGTGAATACAAACTTGGCGCTGGCTTTCTCCGTTGCCACCAATGGAATGAGGATCATAAGAACAAAGACACCTGCAGCAAGAAAGTATCATAGGTTCTTTTAAGGGAAGAAGAATCATAGTTAAGTTTGTGATATTGCATAAATATGGATGAAACTTTTAGTACCTAAAACATTCCAAGCTGCAGCAACCTGTCCAAAGAAGGACAGCCATGAGATGGGGAGACTGTTAAGGGCAGCGTGCACGAGCAGGATTCCACCGTGGATTGCTATAACAACGTATTTGGAAGCCTCGTATCCTCCTCCGTTTTTCCCACCTGTGCCCAGGAGGATCATCACCTGAATCAGCTGTGCTAGTGAGAAATCTATACTCGTTGTAACAGCCCACTGCAGAGGAAATCATTTGTGGTGAGATTACGGCTAAGTGATCGAGACATGACACAGAAAGAAGCTTGAGATGCATAATAATAGAGCGCTTAAAATACCTGGCCAACAATGTTAAACCTGCACAGGGAGAAAAGCAAAAAATCTCTTAGTTTGTATGTTTTACAAAGATATGTTATTACATCAAATACACAGAGATAGTGACAACAAGTGTATCTGCAGATGCAAGAAAATCGAACCTTAGTATAGAAAAGCAGGACATATTTGTCAAATAAACGGTCTCAAATATGTAAACTACATCAATGCCACTTGATTGATTCAAATTAAACAACCCAAACGAGTGAAATCATAGCACAGAAGTATGACATTTTAAGGTCAAGATTTGCTCAAATATATGCATAAACACAAAGCCAAGAATGAGTTTCGTATCACGAAATCTGGAAGTGACAACTAAATAGGATAAGTTAGTAAAGAAACAGAACAAAGCTCTACTAAGAAGCTGCCATCACGCAAGAGAATAAAAGGGAGCTAAGTACTCCATAAGTATTCAGAAAACGAAAAAACAGCAGATCATCAGTCTAAGTCCATTGACATCCATAAACTGCAAGTTGAAGGTCAATTCAACCACTTATGTCAAACAATCATGCAATGCCATTCCATTTCAAATTGAGATTGATATTTTAATTTTCAAAAGGACACACACAGACAGACAGAGAGAGAGAGAGTAGCAACCATCCAGTAATCCAGGAGGCAAAGGGGGCCCAGGTGGGGCCGGCAAGCATAGCGCTCCAATAATAAAGGCCGCCAGAGGTGGGGTAAGAGGAGCAAATCTCAGCCATAGAATAACCGACGAACAAGGTGAAGAAACCGGCGATGATCCATCCGTAGACGAAGGAGACGGGCCCACCGTAGGTGAGGCCGGTGTTATACAGAGTAGTGACGCCGGTGAGGACAGATATGATGGAAAAAGAAAAGGCGAAGTTGGACAAGACTCTGCCCAAGATTAATGGAACATTAATGAATGAAGAATGGAAGTGGAAAACATGAGAGTCGAGTCTTGGGGGATTACGAGAGATCGCGCTTCAGTTCTTGTTTGTAGCCGAGCTCGTTGAGACGTGCATGTCCAGTGTCACCCGCACTTTCTTGATTCTTGCCACGCTCCCAAACCATTTTCACTTCCTCTTTCCAAAGAAATGCTACTTATTATTCTGTCTCCCTCCTTGTAAATCAATATTCGGTAACGACAGACCTTCTTTTGTTCAATATATTTACAGCTATGTCAATGTGTGCACTTACAATCTGGCAAATCAAAGTGAATGAGATTTTGATTTTTCTTCCAAGATTTCCTGAATCTTGATTTGTTATGTGAAAAACAAGAAACAAGCAAATGGTCAAACAAAGCCGCAGCGAATACCAATACACTATTTAATAGTTGAGGGAATCTTTTCTTTATTTTTATTATTATTGTGTTAAGCTCTTTTATTTTATTCTATTTCATTATAATAGTCAATATATTGTATTGACAATAGTACACGTGTGATTAAATTCCGTGGGGGAAATATTGTAATTCTGATTAAGAATACTTTGTGGGTTCCCATTTGAAAATGAGTGAAGGATATAAACATTACTATATTATTAACATCAAACATAAAGATATAAAGTTCGTGTGACATCGATTTCAGCATGAGCCATACATTTCGTCAACGCGGGCATTTGTGTTGAAACTGATCAATAGTAAGAGTAAGAGTGATCATTATTATATTTAACTAATAAGTATTACTACTAAATTAGTATTATATCCAAACGAGAAGGAACGAAACAATAATGCATGGAGTACACGTCTTTATCTGGTTTAATTGTGCATACAGAATGCTCAGTGTGAACAATAAATGCTGTAAATTAAATGCAATTGTCAATTTCTGTAAGTAGGAAATTCAAAGAATATATATATATAAAAGAAATACTGCCTTGCCCTTGCCTAAACCCAATAGAAATCGTGGAAGGATATGTTGCCAGCATTAGACAATTTCTTAGAATTGCACTACACTCTTCTTTTCAACATAAAAATAAAAATACCAACTCAAGATTGACGCGAAAATCTAATCGACGTCATCGAATATGTAAAAATAATAATCCATTCATCAATGAAAAGCATCATTTCATTTCTATTTGGTGCATTCACAAAAAGTATCTATACATCATTTTATTTTATTTCCTTATATTTTATCCTTAAAATTCTCATTTATTTACACAAAATATGAACTCAAAAGTTAAACTGGATTTGGATCTTCCACCTTTCTATAGCTGCTACAAATATTTATTAATGTTTGAATGGGGTACTCAGGTAGCAACGACACATTTTTAGAGCATGATTTGAATTTAACTCAATATTATTATTACAAGTTGTATCTGTACTGTAGCAATTTAATCCAAATTGCCTAATTAAATTGAATTCATAGAAGATATATTTCAACAAATTTTATAGCTCTGGTCTAAGGAACTCTCAAGTCAACACAATTCCTTTTCAGAGTGCGAAATTTTAATTATCAATTAAATCATTTGTAGCTCTTATAGTCTTCACATTTTTTCAAACAATCCCCGCTGCAACTCATAGGTGTAGTCTGAATTTAATTAAAAAACTATTAATGTGGTTTAGATTTCTTTTTAAATTCAAATCACGTAGCCACTATTCATAAATCTGATTTGAACTTGATCTAAAATATTCCCTTCCCTTCGTATTGTTGAAATTGTTACGTTTTCTAAGGCACAAAATTTTAGAAAAGCTAAAATGTAATATAAAACAAAAATTGTGCAAGTAATAAAAATATTTAAAAAAAAAATGTAACAACTTGGTTGTAAAATCCGACAAGAAAAACATAAAAACTTGGATGGGATTTGAGGGAGCATTAATGAAATTAAAGCCTTTGAGTCGCGTATCCGTTGATAACATACGAGTACTGAATTCATTAATGAAAACCGTTGTATGAAGGATAATTAATCAATATGCTTTGTAGTTAACTAATTAATCGAAATGGGTCAAAAATGGAGGGCGCCGTGATTAAAAATTTCCAAATCTAGAATCCCAATCAAAACACTATCTATCACGTGCCACAAAATATGGATTTGAGTAAGAATTAAATTGAATTGAATAATGAAAAGTGACCAGCCAAGAAGCAAATGGGGCCCAATCATCCTTACAAAAGTTGCACCCGAGTGCTCTATGGACAGAACTGTGAAACTCAGCCCTTGGCTGTACAGCGTCGTTATACCAGTTATCACCGACGAGAAATTCGAGAGGGTGCGGTGGAGCTCTTGCTTCTACCCCAGCTGTCGGGAAGAAATAGAATCGACTCGATGGCATGGCCCTTTTAGCAGAAAATCCATTTCTGTTTATGATCATTAAAATCCATGTGTTTGATTTCACAACACAGCCCAAATATTTTGTACATAATAAGTGGAGAATTGTCACAATGTTACATCATCTCATAGCGATCAAAATAAATATAATATGTAACATAATTTACTCCGGATCAGATGGAAACAACCTTCTTCCAGACTCCATTGCATCGAAACTAGAGTCCAAATTTTGATTACCGTTAGTCACAGTCTGTTGCATGTTGATCCCGTTAGCAGTGGGCTGGGCTGCGGAACGCGATTCCTCCAGTGCCCGGAAATATGCATAAGGACCCCATCCTAACATCATCAAAATCGATCAAATCATTCTCTTTTATTGTCGAATATAATCCGGCATTATGAGAAAACACTCGTGGTGTCAAAACACATCAGCTAGAACCAACATGCTGGGATGCAAAAATAGGTCATTTTTGGAGTTCAAAACAGAATATCTCAGCAAATAAGTAATCTTTTATTGGGAATGTCTTTGATAACGAAATTTCAAAATTAAAGTGATACTACTTCCCTCCACAAAGATGAATCTAGTGTCTTACTTACCAAACATAGATCATTGAGCATATATATTATAATGGCTAGGGTTTAAAAGACTAACCATTGTTGGAATAAGTTTTCCCTGTAAAGTGCATATAAATGAAAACAAAAATGTAACTGCAAACGATGAATATACCTTCTGAGTGATATGGAGGTGGGAAGAATTGCAGGTAGCAAAGAGTAGCAACTGAGAGACCTGCAATGACACACGGATCGTAAGTATCGTTTACTATAGGCTGTAATTAAGAACTTATCATAATGTCCAAACACGAACCTAGGAGGCCCCCAGCAAACACATCTTGCCAATGATGCCAGTAGTCATCCACACGGGATATACCAACAAGACACGCAGCGAGGAGGGGAAGAATAATAAGGCACAGTTTCGCCACGTGCCCCTTGCTATCAAAGCACTTGATTTTTCCGGCCAAGTATAGTGACAGGAAAGTAAGACCTGCAAATGACCCTGCAGAATATCACAAAATCCATCATCACATCATCAGCCGACGCAAAAATTGCCTACAAGCTTTAAAAAACTTGTAAATAAATCAAGAATCGACTCACATGAAGTATGCCCACTTGGAAAGCTTTTGTGCCCTTCTTTTATGTCACTATCTTTACCATGACACGCCACGTTACCCCACCGGTCATACGCCTATTAATAAGAAGGGTACAATAATATAAGAAAATAGGGATATTGGCTTTTGACAACTAGTTTGCAATTCTCATAAGATGCCTTACATATAAAAAAGAAAAAATCAAAACACTTCATATAAGGGATGAGAGTGGTTATACATCTTTTCCATCAGGAAAGCAACGCCAGAAGAAGTCGGGACGTGGTCGGCCAACTGCGTCTTTTATTGCATCTGTGAGGACTCCGGTTATGAGCACAGCAAATAAGAGACCTGCGGTTCAATCAAATTGCTCTGATAAGACAATAAGGAAAAACTCTCACATCAAGAAATTGTATTTAGCTTCATCATCCAACAACCTAAAGAGGAAAGGAGAAAGAAGAAACTATACTACCTAGCACGCTATGATGCAGATCGTGCACATCTCCCCTCCGAAAATAGTAAAAAAGGAAAACAGCAATAGGCAGCAAAACTGCATACATCTAATTGACAAGAAAAATTTACATCGTCAATAATACCTCAGCAACAGCAACCCTTTAAGGCAAAACCACAAATATGGAATTTATATATTAAACGAGCACACACACACTGCAGCTTTATAATATAGGTAAGTCTGAACTTTTCTTCAATTATAAAAAAAAAAGGATTTAGATATCTTATTAAATTGAGGAAAAACTCACAGGAACTGCCCACACTGGCACCGTGTTTTCTTTCATAGGATATCTGAGATCTGTCATCATGCCTTCCCCAACAAAACGATAAAACGGGTGAATGATATTCAAAACTATCTCTATCACCGCAAGCAGTATAAGTATCAGCCAGTCGTGCCTATGGCTTCTCGCGAGCTGTCTTCCATGAGATTTGATCGTGTACCGGGCTCCAAGCTCAATCTCATTCTCTCTAGCCTATTAGTCCATAAACACAAGGGGCAAAATATGAGTTCCAACTGCAGCTTCCAATCCAGTGAAGATCAATTCGAGCAAAATTTCACACACATACAACAACAAGTTTTCCTACCACTAGTCTTCTAGAAATTGGGGGAAAAAAGCACTCAAAAGTAATCTCTGGATATTCCAATTCAAAGTGCAGCCAGTTTTTAAATATTTGACTCCCTTTTTCTTGTAATTCAAGAAACTCATATAAATAACTGTATTAAATCCCTTTTTACTAATAACAAACATTCAAAAGAACAAGATGATAATTATTACAATCAAGGAGGTGGTAAAGCAGTTCAACTTTACTCAAAAAGTTTACAACCTTTGACAAATTCCATTAAAGTAATTAGATATCAGCTAGTATACGATGCATAGATCTTTTGAAGGGTTTACACAAAATGAAATATCAATGAAACAAGCGAAATAGCCAACCTACATAACACTTAATTAATAAAAAAATGCTACAGTGAGAGGGGGGTTCTCCATGGAATTTACCCACTTGTATGGGCCATTTTACATCTAAATCAACGCAGCTGCAAAACTAAGTCAATATCAAATTATGTCTTCAGAAAAGAACAGTCTGACAAAAGCAAAATAACTTCAAAAGAAAAAAAAAAATTGCAAACCTGAAACATGTTCCTAAAAGTCGTGGGCGAACAAAAAGAGAACAAATTTCTCAAACCCATTTGGGCACAGAGCAAATCAATCCGATTTGGAAAAATCTGCCCACAAAAGATAAAATGGTTGTAGGAATCGGAAAAACAAACCAAAAATGGTAAACAAATAAATACAAAGGGAGCACAGAGCTCGAGAAAGCGACAATGCTCAAACAACTAATTACAGATAGTTTTAGTTAATTGATGTCTAATGATAATTTAAATGATACCTCTCAAATACTTGTCTTCTAATTTTGCCAAAGATAAAAACAAGGCGACCACCACAGGTTATTCAAAATTCAAGTGTCTACTAACTGTAACTTTTGCTACGATTGCGCTCCAGATCTTGAAAAGTCTGTCTAAATGATTCTCACTTTTGTAGATGAGATAAAATCGAAAGAAGAAGAGTTGGTTTTTTCGTGGGAGGAAATTTGAAATTGAAGAGGAGGCACCCCCGTTGAGACGGTTGAGCAAATTCTGTATATGAATAACGGCGTTGAAACTTGAAGGCTAAGCATTATTTTAAATACAGTATTTATGAATGGTCAATATTACTCTATTTTTTGGTATTTTCTCCGTCCCGTCGAAGTTGTTACGTTTCTTTTGGACACGTAGTTTTAGGAGAGTTGAAAAGCAATGTAAAGTAATGATAGAAATATATGTTATTTAAAGTTGTGTGGGTGATAAAGGTGTTTTAAAAAACAAACGTAACGGCTTCGTTGGACGGCTCGAAAAGAAAAATGTAACAACTTCAAGACGGAGGGAATATTAATTTGTCGTCGCTGTTGGTAGGGGTGGTAAACAGGAACCGGTTCCGCGGGAAAACTGGTATAGGACCGATACCGTCCCGGGAACCGGTTCCTGAGTACCGAAAAACCGGTACTAATCCCGGTACGCTGTATGAATTTTAGGTAAATTTCTGATACTTGGTTAACCGGTACCGAATCAGTACCGTACCAGGTACCGGTTTAAATTTTAAAATTCAATTCAATTTAATTTCTAATTTTTAATTTTAAAATTTGTTTTATGAATTAAAAATAGAAAAAAAAATATATATGTTGAATTGATATTTGAGTAATAGTGTTTGTTAGTTGTTGGATTTGTATTAAAAATTGAAAAACATGAAAAATATATGTCAAATTAGTGTTTGAAAATTAAGAGAAAATTTAAAAAAAATAAGAAAATTGGTACTGTATCGATAGAACCGATTAAGATATCCGATACGGTACCGGTCCCATCAAAATCATTTTCTCCGATATCGATTAATCGGTATCGAACCATTTACCACCCCTAGCTATTGGATCGGCAGTCAGATTTCATACGACGTTGTTGATTAGTCCCACGCGGCAATTTTCTTTATTTATTCATCATTTTTTCCAAATAGTTTCTTCAAAGTTGACACACATTTTTCTTATAATTCGCGTCATTTCCTCGGTTTTGCAGAAAGAGAGCATAATCTCGTTTTTTCAAAGTAATGTAATCAATAATATCGAATCTAAATACTAAAATTAGCATAATTTAAGGAAGGATTCTAAGATAAAATCATGTTCAGCATCTCTTTTAAGCAAAACTGCAAAACACTAGCATGATATTCTTTAATAAATGACAAGAAACTGTATTCTTTAAAAAAAAAACTACCACAGATTATTGAATTATGTCCCGCCTAAAAACAAGTATAATTATGTCAACTTATACTAGAAGAACTTTATAGAACTAAAAAATCAATTTAAAGTAGTAAAGAGAACTATAAAGTATAACTATACCGAGGAGGTTTAGCTCAAACGACTACTTGAGGCATTTAGTGATGTCCGTGAGATCCTTGGTTCAAATACTATTTATGTGCGAGTATTTTTCCAATTATGTGTGTGGATAGTTGTCTCGCCTACGAATAATAGTCTCCTCTTTATACGGTTTTGTGGTCATACCTACGTGCAATATTGAGCTTTAACTTGTTATGATATTATCTATCTATACCACTTGTAATTCTAAAAAACAGTTCATTACTAAATTCAATGAAGCACTAGATGACTAGATTATACTCCTTCCATCCCATTGATAATGTCCCATTGCTTAGGGCATGGAGATTAAGGAAACAAAATTGATAAGTGTAACGTGGTGCGGTCCACATGCTTTTGTGTGTGTGTGAGTTATTGCTAAAAAGAATATGAAACATTATGAGTGGGACAAACATAAGAGAAAAGTGGACATTATAAATAGGACGGAGCGAGTACATCATATACTACAAATGTATTGCCGCATACTACTAATGTTAAAGTTATCCATCTAAACATAAAATATCTCGGAAATGATATAATATTTATAATTCTACTTTGTAATTAAACATATAATATCTTATCTCATCAATCACCATCATATGAAACAAACCCGAGATGTAACTTCAGTTATAAGTATCATTAGTAATTCGAAATTCGGTTTATTAGAGTAGTGGCAGCGGCGCCCGTCGGGCCGCGGTCGTCGACCAGCGCCTGCGGGTGCCGCTTAGATATTGCCGTTGGAGACCACGGCTGGGTGGCGGGCGCGGGCTGTGCGGCGACCGCCCAGACGCGGCGGGCGCCGGCCACGCGGCGCCACCCCGTTGCGTCACGTCACCCAGCCGTTGCAATTTTAATTTTTTTTTTTAATTCAAAAATTCAACTATAAATACCCCATTTTTCACCTCATTTCATACACCAATCCTCAAACATTCTTCATTTCTATACCATTTTATCTTCTCAATCCTCCAATTTTCAAAAAAATGAATCTATCACGTGAAGAACGTCGAGCATTGGTGCTTCGTGCC
>JAYJMF010000021.1:2677381-2688672 GCA_036873715.1 Salvia sclarea | reverse complement strand
TTAATGGGTCGGGTTCGGGTTTGACCTTATTGGGTCGGGTTGATATTGGGTCAACCCAATAACGACCCAACCCGCACAATATGCCAACCCTACTTTAAACGCATCTGTGTTGCACCGAATTTGCAAGAACAAATTATTTTGCATGCACACGGGTGGATTCAGAACTCGCGCGTTAAAGGAGTAGGCTGTAAAATAATTTTTTTCCTAATCTGAAAAATAATTTTTTTTCCAACTTATTAAAGTGCATAAATACCAAAGTATTTCGATGTTTACATAAATTGTATCTTCGGTTTTGTGAGACTTTGACACATAAATTATCAGTAATTAAGCCTGCATCTATATCTCTAATAGATCTATATCAATACAAAACACTAGCGAATAATCTTCAAATAAATTTTTCCCCTTTATGTTACGAAGTGTCTTATTCACATGCTTCATTGTAGAAAATGTTAGTTAGTTTTAGTAGTAAAAACATGCAATATAAATTAGATGCTTAGTCAACGTAATTAGCATGCGCAAGAGCTTCTATCTTCTAGTCTGAAAATATAGTTAACTTTACTCAATAAGTTTAAAACATGAAATTCTTACGTAATATCCCATGTTTATAATGTCTGTAACTCAATATTAATGAATAACAAATTTTGATAGTAAAATTTTTTTATCATATAGAATTTTCTTATAAACTTGCAAATATTAATTATAACTATTTAATTATTTGAAAGAATTCTTCTTATTCAATGAGAGGAAATAATTCAACAAACAATTCAACAATCAATAACTTTATTTTGGTTTTAAAATTATTTTAGAATAGGCTAATTTTTTTATTGGAATCCAATATAACGCATGAGTATAGAGAGAAAATTTAGGGATCGCACTGGGCTGGAACCCGGTGAAGCCCCTTCTAACTTCTAAGATTCGCCCATGTACATTGGACGCAAGATTGTTAAGGTGCATTCTCTCTATTTAATATATTTTGTCGTTTGAGTCATTTCAGATGTTATGCGTTATATGCAACAATAAAAAGGCTTCCATAAATGCTATAGATTGCATAACACCTGAAATTACTCGGACTTCCGATATATGTGGAAACTTTAATTGTTAGAAGATTATGTAGTAATGAAAATTTGGAAATTTACCAATAATTATTATTATTATTATTATTATTATTATTATTATTGACACATTGTGTTCACAGAAAAAAAGTGTACTTCAGGTGACACATACACGTGAGTGTTGTGTTGCTCTCCATCAAATGATGACATGGGATATTATATAGTCCTCTTACACATGATGGATTCTCTATGTTCATAATCAGGAAACGTGATCCAAATCATATAATTTCCCTTTATCATATCATCATTATCTAGCTATGCCTCATAAGTGACGAAATATACAAACAATTAAACTAGGACGGCTTGTAAATTGGAATAACTAGTATCAATCAGGCATTTCGTTGAAATTTTCCATATGTGACAAAGTAACTTTTGTGTCAGATCCATCTATACTAAAGATAAGTACCATCTCATCTTTTTATCTCATTCAATCTCTCAAGAAATTAAGTTATGAATTTTTATCTATTTGAAACGACATTTTTGCAATAGCTTTTATCTTTAGAATATTCTTGAAGGTGAGTTCAAGTTAGTTTATATGGTATATAGTTCTAGAATACATGTATACATGAAAGATTTGTCACAGTTAGATGACTCTCCATCGAATGATTGTGATTAGTTAAGAAGTTAAGTTCAACTAGTTTATTTGATTCAACTCCCGAATTCACGAGGTTTGAATATTGAAACAATTAATTGACTAATTGTATGGTAGCTTTCAACTTTTTAGTCTTAGATTATTTTGCCTATCCTAAACAGATACTTATATGTGATATTTACTTTGTAAGTTGTAATAGAACTACTATATAGAACTCATATTAAATTTGCATGTCATTATTTTTATCATTTAAAAAATATCTCCCATGGTATTGATGAGTTGATCTGTAACTGATGAACCATTCGTGTAAAAGATAAAATTTTAAGTCAAAGTCATTTGAAAATAGCTTATAGTCTAATCTTGAGATTAAAACAAGTCCACTTAACGGTTGAAAGTCTAGATGTAACAACACACTAGCTAGGTATATGTACATGACATCAAGACGTACTTGATTAATAATTACTTTAATTTCTTTCTAAATAAAATATAAAAGACATCCAAATGTAAAATACATTTTCACCACAATTTGCCCGACTGGAGAACTCCATCGGTGTGCCAAGCTAAGGAGTGGTATTAGGATCGACTTAGGAGTTACATCTTTAAATTTTGGTGGATGAAGTAGGTTAACTATCAAAATATATGGAAAATATATTTAATATTATTATGTTGAGTTGACTATTCATATAATTACTTTTTTTGAGAAAAAGGGGCATATTATTACGAGATATCTGCAAGAACAAGCTCCCGCAACCACGTGGGAAACACACCGGCCCAACAAAGAGACCGCGAACTACAAGCTGCTCGACGAGCAAGATCATGAGCAACATAATTAGCCGACCTATACATATGAAAAATACCAAGAAGGAAATTCTCCCTGGCAACCCGGAGGATGTCGCATAAATCATCTGGTATAAAAAATCCCTCTCCTCTTCGCGATCATCCATAACACGGGCCGCCAAAAACGAATCCGTGAAAAGTTCAACCCCCACAAGATCTCTTTCCACACAGAAGACCAAACCTTGGACAACGGCCATAATTTCAGCCATCATCGGACTCGACGACGGGGACGACGGTTTAGCCAAAGCCGCAACCAAACTGCCATTATGGTCCCTCACCACAACCCCGATACCGAACTCCCGAGCCGCGGGATCGTAGTGGGCATCCACGTCAACGCGCAGCATTCCCTGGCTCGGTCTCACCCATTTCTTATCACCCAACACTAGCCCCAAACCAGACTCACGCTCCACAGCTGGCCTAGCCTCCTGGTACGCCTCCAACCGAGCCAAGCATGACTCCTCCGAGACTGGCTCCATAGCCCCCGGCTGTGGATGCAGCAGACGACACACCCTCGTCCAAACCCCCCACAACAGCAGGGCCCACAACTCATACTCATCAACACCCAACTCCGCCCGCACCGCCGTGGCAACATCAACCAGCGCCAAGCCCGCGACCTTTCTCAAAACTCCCTTAAACCGAGAAGTCTTCCAAATACTCCCTATCTCGGGGCAGAATAATAAACAATGCTCGGTAGACCCCCATCGGTCCCCACATAGGCAGCGGATTCTGGTAACGGGGACATGATGGCCTCTCAAGTTGGCCGGAGTCGGAATAAGGTCATTAAAGGCTCGCCAGAGGAAAACCCGAGCTTTGGGAGGTATAGACACGTTCCAAACCAGCTTGCTCCACAGTTTCTTATCACGACTACTCGAAAAGGCGTTAGGGACGTAGAAGCCAACTTCCACCAAATAGGCAGATTTAACCGAAAATTTTCCTTTATCGTCGAATCTCCACATCCTCTCATCCTTCGCCCCGAGTTCGCCAATCGGGGTGCCCAGAACGTAGCCCTGCACAAGCGGGCTGAACGACTCTCTCACCTTCCTTTCATCCCACCGCATATCCACTGTGAGGAGGTCTCTCACCTTCTGCCCAACCCCCTGAACAGCCTCTCCAAACTCACGAAGCGTTCCATCGATCCCAGCCACCCATTTATCTTCAAACACCAGGACATTCTCCCCATTACCCAACCTCCAAGACATTCCTTTCTCAATAATATCGCGACTCCAAATGAGAGATCTCCACACAAAAGAGGCTGACGACTTAACCTGTGCAGCCATGAAATCACCATCCCGACAATATCTCGCCGAAAAAACCCTCGCAACAAGAGAATTAGGGTTCGTTATCATTCTCCACAACTGTTTGGCAAGGAGTGCCTTATTAAAGCTCCTTATGTCCCGGAACCCCATGCCTCCCCATTCTTTCGGCCGACAGAGGCGCTCCCAGCGAGTCCAATGTTTCCTCTTGCCCTCCTCCTTGTCTCCCCACCAAAAGCCCGCTGCCAACTGCTCGATGTTGGAGCACACCGACTCTGGGATTTTAAAACATTGCATGGCATACGTAGGAATAGCTTGAATAACAGCCTTTATGAGAACCTCCTTCCCTCCGGATGAGAACTCCTGTTGATTCCACCCCAACAGCCTCCGTTGCACCTTATCCCTAATATACCCGAATTGTAGGCATTTTTTACGAAGAGTAAACGCCGGCAAACCCAAATACATCTGAATCCCCCTCTCTCCTTCCAGCCCCAACTTCTCCTTAACCGCCGCGAGATCGCGACTGCAGGTATTCGGGCTGAAAGCAACTGAGCTTTTTCCCATATTTATCAGTTGCCCCGAGGCCGCTTCATACAAATTCAGCACTCTTTTAACCGCCTGAGCCTCCTCCCGCCTAGCCTTAATGAACATCAAACTACCGTCAGCGAAAAACAGATGAGTAATGCTAAAAAGCCGTGGAGCTATGGGGACCCCCGTGATATTGCCAGTCCTCTCGTACTCATGGAGGAGAGACGAAAGTCCCTGCGCACAGATAACAAAGAGAAAGAGAGATAATGGGTCCCCCTGCCGTAACCCCCGGGAAGGCCGAACTCTCCCATACACACCTCGGTTCAGGAGGAAAGAGAATGAGACAGATCGGACGCACCGCATAATAAGCTCAACAAAATGATCCGGAAAGCCACAACGCCCCAACATCGCTTCCAGGTAATCCCATTCAACCCTATCATATGCTTTGCTCATATCAACCTTTAGGGCCGCAAACCCATCTTTCCCCTTCTTACGTCTCCGAAGCCAATTTTGACATTCATAACTAATAAGGTCAGTAATCAATCTTCCTCTAAGAAACGCACTCTTGGACTCGTCAATAACATTGCTGAGGACTAAGGGTAGCCGATTAACAATAGCTTTGGACACAATCTTATAACACGTATTGCATAGGCTAATTGGTCTAAAATCAGCCACAATTCTGGCCTTTCCTTCTTCGGAATGAGCCCAATGATCTTCTCATTCCAATCGTCAATCCCAGCCCTACGATTAAGAATATCCAGAACCCGCCCCGTAACAAAGTCGCCAATTAACGGCCAAAACTTCTGAAAAAATCTAGCGTTGAACCCATCAGGCCCGGGCGATTTTGAAGGGTGCATGTCAAACAACGCTTTCCTTACCTCCTCACTATCAAAGGGCCGACTCAAAAGGGCCACATCGGGAACGCTTAGCCTGGCCTCTACAGCTCCCGTCACTCTATTCATATAATTACTTGATGAAACATACATGTCTCTATTTGTTTTTCTACAATTAACCTGAATGATCGGAAATTTTGAGATGATCATTATATCTAAGGTTTAAAAAGTCATATATCTCAAAAAAATTGTCTAAGCCTCTCGAAAATAAAAATACAAAATTAATAAAAATTATGGCCTTTAAATTTTTAGAAAGAGCACGGGAGCTTCCCCCCTTTTCATTCTCCATATGAATTTATAAGAGAACAAACGGAAAAATGCACTCTTTGTTACGAAATAATACCATTTAAAATCAATATAGTTTTTTTGAAAATTAGTAGTATTAGTATATGATGTTTGGACATTAAACATATCATTATACTAAAAATAAAAATGGAATCTAGCATGACATCTGTGACTGTATTTATCTGTATTTTGTGTCTAAATTAAGAAAATGAAAAAAAGAAGAAAGAAAAGAATACAACGTGCTAGGCACGGGAGCTTTTACCCTTTTGCCGATTTATTGTTTCTGGAAAATAACTGTATCGCGTCGCCCACTTGTGAGTTGCACCTTGCCTTCTTCACTATTTTCTGTACCATCATTACCAGAATTTCGCTTTCATATTACCATAATTGTATAATACTCCATTAATATTTTTTTACAATTAATACTGTATAAAATATCCCAATACAAGCCTTGTTTCATATTGTGAAGCAAATGAAGCCTAAATTACATGTATAGAATGTAATTAATGCAAAAATTCAAGTCAAAACCTCAACAAACAGTTACACAACATCGTATTTACCACTCCAAAAGCCCTCCACCGACCTTCCTGTTTTTCCTCACCTGTACTAACAACAAATTAATATCCTCCATTTGCTAGAGATAATATTCACTAACTGATTTTCAAAATTTATATTTATGTCATCAACTCGTCCTACATAAATGATGTAATACAATTCATCTCTATCTAATTCCCCTTAAAAATAAACAAAATAATTGCATGTTGAATTATCAACGGAGTGGAAAAAATAAATTACCCCACGTCATCACCTACGTATATTTCTTTTTATAGTCTATTTCTGGCATATACTTATTTATATTTGTTCCTAGTTTCGCCGTTTTGCCTTTCCTTGAATAAAGAAAGAAAAGAAGAATAAAGTCTGCGTTCCATTCCATGCGTCCATTTGATTATCCTCTCATAGAGGGAAAATAATACTCAACAAATTTTATTCAGTCCAAATATAGATCAAAGTATATATATAAGTTTTTTTTCTTTTTCTAAAACAATGAAAATATTGATAAAATTATATACAATGACAATAAAAGTTTTCGAGCATGTAATAGAACATGAACTGAGTCAGCTGCAATAAATAGTCTCAAATTTTCGCGAAAACATGTTGGGCGTATAAAGCAATTACAAGCATATGCTATCCTAGCTGCATATATATATAAGAAATAGTAAATTAAAAAAATTATAGTCGACATGTTTATTAAGGTAGAATATATATTACCCCGTCTATAAAAAGTGTTCCACTTTTCCCATTTTAGGGTGTTCATAAAGAATGTTTCACATTTTTTATTCGGCAAAAAGTCGACTATTTCTTCACTGACACAATATCTTTGACTCTTTATTAAATCTACACATAATTGGTAAACAGGAATAGAGTATAAAAAGGGGCGAGGACTAATTCCCTTTGGCGGTTCTCTTCTCTCTTTCTATCTCTTTTCTTGTTTTCCAACTCAACTCGTTGGATGGAGGCCCCACCACTCTCCACTGCTCCACCAACAACTCCCACCACCACCATCACTCCGGACTCCGCCGCCTCCTCCCCTCGCTCCCGCAAAAATGACTCCTGGGACGCCGACCCTCCCAAGCTCCGCCTCATGTGCAGCTACGGCGGCCACATCGTCCCCCGCCCCCACGACAAGACTCTCTGCTACGCCGGCGGTGACACCCGCATCATCGTCATCGATCGCCACACCTCCCTCTCCGACCTCCACCATCGCCTCTCCAAAACCCTCCTCAACAGCCACCCCTTCTCCCTCAAGTACCAGCTCCCCTCCGAGGACTTGGACTCCTTGATCACAATCACCTCCGACGAGGACCTCGAGAACATGGTCGAGGAGTACGACCGCCTCCACAATGCCAAGCGCGGCGGCCGCCTCCGCCTCTTCCTCTTCCCCAAGTCCTCGATGACCATCGATCAGCTCCTCGTCCAGACCACCTCGACCAAGCCGGAGGACTGGTTTTTCAACTCGCTTAATGGAAAATCCAGCAACCTCTCAACTGCTGCTAGCGATCGCGCCTTCTCGGAGTCGTCTTCGGTCAATAATCTGCTCGGGTTAGATGATGAATTCGCCGGGAAGGCGGCGGAGAAAGAAGCCGACCTCAAAATTGAGGCCGCCAAAATTGGGGGACCTGCTAATGGAATCGCTCATGGCAATTACGTAATTAATCAGGACGTGCACTCGGTTCCTGATTCTCCGATGCTCGATACAACGTCGTCGTTCGGCTCCGCCTCGAGCTCTCCGTCCATCCCGAATTTGCCGCGTATAAAGGTGCATGTGGAGGAGAATCGCAAGGCCGGAGGGTTGGGAATTGAGGAGCAGTTTCAGCAGATAAGTGTTAATCCACCCACGCAGAAGCAGGAGGAAGAAGAGGTTTTCACGGCCACCGGAGTTTCTGCCGGAACGGCGGCTTCAATGCTGCCGGTAGTGGTTGGCGGCGAGTACCGGTTTATTTCCGACGACGAGAGATCGGATCACGGCGGACAGAGGAAGCCGCAGCAGATTCAGCAGGCGCAGTTGCAATCGCAGCAGCAGATTCCTCACTTTCAGCAGAAACAAACAAATGTTTTTGATTTGTCCTCTCCACATTCGGTTTCGAGGTACTTTTGCTAAAATCACTCTAATTGGTTACTTTTTACATCGTGCTTTAGGCTCAATTTGACCTAAATTGAACGTTGATGTGATACAATTGGTGCAGTGATGGAAGTGCAACAAATCAATTGTATAGGCAGAGGCAAGCTATTTATCACCAAGAACAGCTCGTACAAATTCAATCTGGAAACAGCAGAGCTCCTAACCAGGTTGATTTCAGCTCCGTGGATCAAACAAACGCCAAAATCCAGATGCAGCCGCAGCTTCAAGAATCCGGCTATGTTCTCAACGGCCAATACGATCAGATTCAACCCGAGCTGCATCAACCGCAGCAGTTCATTCATGCTGGTAACCACTACATCCCATCAAATGCAGTTCCGATCACGTCTTATTACTCTGTATATCCTTCTCAACCGCTGCCCCATCCGCACCAATCCGTTCTTGATCAGCACTACCCTGTTTACTATGTGTCTGGGACTGGTAGACCAACCCCTGCTTACAACTTGCCAATGCAGCAACCTATTTTTAGTGAATTAGGCCAAACCGCACCTTCTAGCCACCCTCAAGCGGCACCTGTGGCCTCACAGGCAGCTTACAATCAAGCAAGAAATGTTCCTTCGTCCAAACCAGAAATGGTTAGTGGTTTGTATAGAACAGCAGCTACGGCAGCTCCTCAGACGGTCCAAGTGCCTTCGAGCCAAGCTCAATATGTTGGTTATGCTCCCGTTCATCATTCGTCTTCAGCAGCGAATCCGAATTATGGTTATGAGTTCGCTGATCCAGCCCACGCGCAAATGTACTACACCCCTTTGCCACCTCAATTGGCTGCTCAGTACCAGACCTTGAAATCGGCCCCTGCTATGTCTGCAAAGGATGCATCTGCACCGCTCTCAGCTGAGATGGTTCAGCATGCTAGCAGGTAGGAGTATGCAGCCTTTTCAGGTGAGGTGATGTACAATTTTGCAGCAGCTGATTTGGTCTGTCTTTGAAGCTTATAATACAGTGTTCTAATTATCTGTCATTTTTCTTTATGGAGGAGGTCTTGATGATCCTTTCTTATTGGTTTGTGATATGTAATTGTAATAGTCAATAATACACTCAGGTCTTTGTGTTAATCCCGTGTATGTTGTTACATTACGTTATCAAGTGAAATGAATGAGTGCTACCTGATATCATACTGTTAAAATTGCACCACAAGGTCACATTGTCATATATACATGAAAATATTTGTGGATCATTGGAGAAACTTCGTGTTTAGTCAAATTACTGTGTTTGTAGTGATGGGATCTCAAATCCTCTGCCAATGATACAAAACCAGGCCGATAGTGTGAGGTTTCCCTGTTATTGGGTGCTTTCTTGATGAAACTCATTTTGCACGTTAGATGTTGTGATTCTTTGATGCGCCCGCATATCTTTAGGCTTATGTTTACTAGTATGGTTTTGCGTCTTGAAGATGGAAGAGATGGACCGAAATTCTGATGCTTTTGCTGATATAGCCACCTTATTTGACTCAGCATCATCTTTTATTTTCAACACCATTCGTGTTCTTTAACTGGTTAAAGATAACCAGTTAAGATCTCTGCCCGCATCCATTGTGTGCGCGTAGCACCCCGTACACAGCTCTGCGCTACAGGTGATTACATCTCATCCTTGTAGTGTTTGTTGTCATTCAATGTTCATCTATGTGAAGATTGGTATGCTTGTTATTCCACCTTAGCAGTAACAGTACTAGTAATTCTTACAACTTGTCATTGTATCTCTGTCCTCATCAGACAGCAATATATTTTTAGTCCAGATTCTTAAAGATGACTTCGCCCTGTTTCTTTCCTTGAAATGGAATCTAACTTTACACAATATACTTTGTTTTCACTTTTTGTTTGTATTTTATTCACAAAGATGGAATTGCTTGTCTGGATGCATTGTGCTTTTCCATCTCAGATTCTTTGTGCAGGATGATCCTTATTCTGCCTTGTAATTATTGGTAGCAGCCACGAAATGTTCCAGGTTCGACCTTTATGCTCTACAACTGCTCCTATTTTTCACTTGTCTTACCAGAATCTTTCATCTCACCGTGAAATCTACCAAACAATTATTTGCAGGTAGAATTTGTCCAGTCTTGGCTTGCTGTTGCATAGTACTCAAACTATTATTTGCAGGTACGATCTTGGTTTGCTGCTGCATAGTCCTCATTCTTCACATAGAAACAGAGCACAAGTGATCTTTTTCCCCAATATGCTTTTCATTGTCTCGTTTCCAACTTCTTTAAAACCAAAATAATCGAGGGTCTGATGCAGTGCGACTTGTCTAGGCCAGAATTGTATCCGAAATCTAATACTTTGACCCATAAGACAGCCTTATAGTACAAGATTTCCCCCTTGATCCTATGATGATGTGCACAATGAAGACTAATAAAAGTGACAATTATCATGAAGAAAGTAGTACTGATATTTATTCTTGTACATTCTAACTAAAAAGTGACAAGTATCCTAAAGAAAAGTGATAAATATACTGAAAAAATGTGATTATGTTAGATCTGTCTTCTTATGCAAACATCCTCAAGAGGAGTCCACTGTTTTGTTTCTTATATTTACTCAATGAGTTATTTGAAAATTGACTACAAATGTGAAGCATCTTTTTCTCTATCGGTCTGCTTATGTATAATGAGGATTGTTGAAATTACACAAAAATTCAATTCCAGTTAGCTGGCTTGCTTTATGCTAATTGAATGCTGCTTTCATGTGCTTCCACAGTTATTCTTGCAATATTTTATCATTAGCAGGCCTGCTAACTTCAAACTACTTTTAATTAACTATGGATTAGTCATAGTTTAAGGTACGAGGAATGTGTAATTTTTTACTAATATATTTATGATATAAAAATGTGTATGATTTTGTCTGACAACTGAAATCTGTGTGGTGTGGTCCATGCCAAAGTGTGTGAGTGATGTTGGAAGCATTAAAAGCAGCTTAATTGCTTAATTTACGGTCCCGTGTCACTGCCACATCATCACTCTGTCTGCTTACATCTTATTCTATATAGGAAAATAAATCGAGCCCATACCACGATTTTAGGTCCCATGTGGCATCACAATAAGTCTCTAATTCTATTTATCTAAATTCTTCATTTAATGTATTTTAATGTTCTTTTAATCAA
>JAYJMF010000021.1:2655903-2677281 GCA_036873715.1 Salvia sclarea | reverse complement strand
GGGGATGGTGGGGGGAAGTATTGGCGTGTCTTATTGATAGTGGGGGGGGGGGGGGGGTTTGACAGCTACCTAGCTAGGAGAGTGGGGAATGGGGGGTCGACTTCCTTTTGGCAGGATTCGTGGGTTGGTTAAGCTGCGTTGTGCGTGTCTTTCCCAAGGTTATTTAGGTTATGTCTTGAGAAGGACTTCTCGGTGGCTAGCGCAGGGAAGTGGGTAGAGAATATGTGGGAGTGGGGGTTGACCTGGCGGAGGGACCTTAGAGAGTGTGAACGTAATTCTCTTGAAAATCTGGTTGAGTTATTGGCGTGCAGGAAAGAAGGAGCAAATGATCCAGATAGGTGGGTTTGGACACAGGAGGCGGCAGGAGCGTATTCAGTAAAGAGCGGCTACAACACGCTCATGGAGAGGAAGCGAGAAGTAGCTGGAGATACTTCAAAAGTGTGCAAATTGTTGTGGCGTAATATGGTTGCTCCGAAAGCCCAAGCAACCGCGTAGAGAATCATTTTCCGGAAAATTGCTACCAGACATGAACTATCAAGAAGAGGAGCTCTGCCACCAAATTCAAGTTTGGGCTGCGCCCTTTGCGACGAAGCAGGTGAAACCATCCAGCACCTTTTTTTTTAATGCAGATGCGCGTGGATTTTATGGAATGATGTTTTGGCATGGATCGGTGCTCAGGCAACTCTCTCAAATAAAGCCTCTGAAAATTTCTATCAATTTTATGTTTTGGTAAATGGAAAAAGGACGCGTATGGTGATGGCATTGATTTGGGTATGTACTGTTTGGACCTTGTGGAAGACGAGAAATAATGTTGTTTTCAACAGCAGAGTGTGGTGTCGGGAGAAGATCCTTGGGGTGATCAAATCAAATGTGTGGAGTTGGGTGGTGGGAAAGACGGCTCCGCCCAACTCTCACCTGAGATTCCGTAAATGGTGTACTAATCCCGGATTGTTTTAGCGCGATGATCCCTTATTTTAGCGCTCTTGGAGGTGTGTTTGCGTGCTTTTGCTTTGGTGTTGAGTGGCTGGGGTGTTGTAGTGTAGGGAACTATGTTGGTGTTTGTTGTTTGCTCTGCAGTGGTTGGGGTGGTGTAGTGTAGAGGATCAGGTTGGTGTATGTTGTTTGATGTGCAATGGATGTGGTTCTTGAGTGTGTGGTTGATTGCTTGTTGTTGCTCTTTGAGGCACTTCTTGTGCCTTATTCTTGAATAAAGTTTGATGTTTTTGTTCAAAAAAAAAAGTAGGTAGAGTTTTGTTGGAAATTAATCTGTCGATAGAAGACTATGCATGTAAGTAGAGATGTATCTTTGTGCCACTGTATAGTACTCCCTCCGTCTCACTAGCTAGGCTGGTCTCATATACTTCTTTGGGTCGTCTCACTAAACATATGAGACCCATATGCACCACACCATCCTACTCACATAAATTTTCCTTCATTGGTCTGTATGCAAAAAATAAATAAGATAAGTTTAGTGAGATGGAGGGAGTATAATTCTATACTTTTCCTATATGTATTTATTTAAGAATTTAAGTTGCGGTCAATATAACTTTTTTAATTAAAATTTGTGCATTTTTCAGAAACCTCGTTTTCGAGGGCATAATGGTGCAAATGGATTTTAAAATTTTAAATTAGTCAAGTCAAGTTGGTAATAAAAAGATCTACGTGGGACTAGAATAAATTATTGACACGTCAAATAAAAACAATGTCATTTAGTCACAACCTTTTGACCGCCAACATGACTTTCTGATACTAGAAAAGCGGATCGGAGTTGCCCTAAATTTAAAAACATAGTCAGGATATGTTAATTATGTCTATATCGATCAGAAGTATAATCTACATTTCAAAGAACTGAAAACATTTGACCTAAAACGATATTAACCGTAGTTAAATATTGATCAATGTCCAAAAGTAGCATCCAATTTTAAATATCACCTTTAAGATTAGTTTTTGACACCGCCATTCTACTTGTCTAGCAACTCACGTGATACTATAGTATCTGTGTATCCAACAATATAAAAGCCAAAAGCCAAGTTTCCCATCCCATGAGGCATTTTATTTTAATTCTTCTGATAATTAATTTGAGCAGACTTTCACGCAGTCTGTCCATTGATTTTTTCTGACACTTCACATGCAACGCATGCAATAACTTTCAGATATACGTATGTTGCATGCTAGTTTATGATGCTAATTGAATTATATTTTTGTAACCAAATCTGTTACATATCAACTTAACTTTTATGGACCATATGTCATATGTATAGTCAATATATATTCACCAGCTTGTTTTGCACTATCAGTCCAAGTAACTTTTAATTACAAAAAAAATAATAGATGTCATCAAATCTTGATTTTCAACATGTTTAAAAATCTTCTCATAAAAAAACATGTTTGTTGGCAACTTTAAAAATCTTCTCACAGAAAATCTTGCGATTATAACCAACTCTTATACTTTGTAGCAAATCAGGCACAATCAAAGCTTTTTGGCAACTTTAAACAATTACTACAGTTTAGGATATTTCATTTTGCTACAAAATAAATATATTGTCAATAATATTTTTAAAGGTGTTAGAATTTAGGATTAAAATAGATGTCTAAATTAAACGACAAAGAATGATGTCGCCTAAACGTGATTGGTGATCATGGATGGTGTGTGACATATCATTCCCCGGTTAAGTTATTATTGAAACATTTATAGAAAGTGTCTAAAATCATTAATGGGTCTTTTTTGCTAGTTTTCTTTATTTAATAGAAATTTATTGGTTTTCTTAAGAGTTAATGATGGAGTAAATACAAAAAAGTCCATTGCTAGCTGTATCTTGGACAAGCTCATTCGTTGCTAACCATATCCTAATAGATTTTTTAACAATTTTCTTGTGTATGATTTGAATTACGTGTTACATTTTATAAAGGAAAAAGAAAATCATTGGAAACCAAATTAGTGGAGATTAATAAGCAAAAACAAGATTTTTGGATTAGGTGCACCAACTAAGTTTGACATAGTTAGAATCAAACCGTTTTGTTGAATGGTAATGAATGTCGTTGTAGAGTATTTCTAACAGGAAAAACAAAACAGCTAGTTCACCAAATCACTTATTATCTTGAATTACGAAATCACGTAACAGAAAACAAGCTTACTATAATAAAGAAGAAAACTATAACAACAAATTAAAAGTCGGATGCTACTTTTGAATTATCGACCTGAAACTTCTGTCGTGCATATAATTTCTATTCCACAGTAGGTAGTACAGATAATTTTTCTCTATCAATGTTTATTAAGAAAGTCAAACAAGATTAAAGTAATATTTTTTTGGGTCCAAACTAGGAATGGCAATGGGTCGGGTACCCACCCATTAAGCATTTCCCAAACTCAAATCCGTCTAAAATTTTCAAACCCAAACCTGTCACAAGTATTAACTTTATGTCCCAAACCCGACCCGAACCCATTGGGTAATACCCTTTAATTACCACCCAAACCCGTTTAAAATAATTAAATATGAACTATCATGATATTTGATACACAGTAATCAATTAATGAAAACTATAACACTATGAAATAAACATGATAATAATAATAAGACGAATTATAATGTACATTACCTACAATTTGTAAGCATAGACAAATTCAAAATAACAATGACTTTCTCGACATAACCTTGATTTAGCTTCATTGGAAAAACCAAACTGAATACAATACAAGTCTTCCTTCATTGGGAAGCGAGACCGGCTTTCATGTGAACGAGTTACTCTGCTTACACGTACTACGCCAAACAATTCGCTACATTCTCTGCCTAGCTGATGTTTCCCTTGTTCACGCGGCAATGCGAGGAGAGTGGGTAAAGAAAATGCGAGGAAATGCGAGGAGAGTGGGTAAAAAAGTTGGAAGAATTCAAACTGGCCAATAACAAATCGAAAAGAGATGAGTGGGTAAAGAAAATGAAAGAATTAAGATTGTTTAAAATTTTGGATAGATTAATTTATCATATGAGAAAAAGTATAAGTTAAGAGAGGAATTGAGGATTGACATTACATAATGGGGAACAAATGCAATATATGTAATGTATTATTATGTATATAAAAAGTGAACATATATATAAAATCTATATATTATATATAAACGGGTTTGGGTAACGGGTAGTACCCATAGCTAATTTCTCAAACCCGTCACGGGTATTAGTCCTCAAACCCATACCCACCCCAAACCCATTTCATACTTACCCAAACCCAACCCAACAAGATTTGGTAAGTGCGGGTACCCTCGAAAACCCGACTCGTTGCCATCCCTAAATGTACTAAATGCATGTAAATTGAAAAATTTATTATCATTTCATGTTTGAGGTATATTTTGAAATAATTTTTAAAACTATTTTGTAAAATAAAACAAAAAATCATTGCTAACCGATTTATTTACAAAAGGTTAATTTACTTTTTCTTGGTTCCTTTCAATTTTTTTGCTTCTTTAAAATTATCGTATCTTTTTGTAGACACACAAAAAATACTGTGTCTTTTTTATTTCAAAGATCATAATTCCGCTATTGATTAATTGTGGTCATGGACCACTAGATACCACATAAAATTGTAATAAAACTTTCTAAAATAACGATTTTACATAAAATCATTGTTGTTTATATCTGCAACTAAATAAAACCTTCATAATACTCGAAACAAAAATATTTTTATATTCACATTGCTAAGTGATCTAATTTGTTGTTATATATGTTTAATTACAATATATTTAAAGTTTAATTTCATTACATGACATATGACACGCTACATCGATATTTTGGAGTAGTATATTGACCACTATAGAATTTTTGGTAAAATCTTAATAATTCGTGATTTTAGTTTTTTTACATATAATTTATATTGTATATTTTATATTTAGATATTTATATTTTTATTATTCTAAATTATATTGTACAATATGTATTTAAATATTTTTATTTTTTTCTTTCAAAATTTAATATTATTATCGTGCATCGCACGAATGGCTAATCTAGTGTTTGACTAATAAATTAGAGAATTTGTTTAGCTATTTTCACGAACATGTCCTAATGTTTGAATATACATGATGTTAACTGTACACGATATTAACTATACACACATGGGTGATTTATGTATAACTATACATGATGTTAACTATACATGATGATTCAAAGTAGCTAATTAATGGAGGCTGATGTTGAATAACAATAAGGAAAATGAACAAGTCATAAATTTACTATACATAATGTTAACTATACACACATGGGTGGAGGATCTAGGGGGTGGTTGAGGGGCTTCCAAACAAATATTTTGTTGGAATATTTTGATTTAGCTCCTCAAGATTATTTTTGTGTATATACACATGACAAATGTTACTACAATAATGCTACAAATGGAAAAACAAAGTAAGAAAAAAGCCCTACCTAAGAAGGGGCTCTAGACTAATGGACTACACTAAAATATCAAGTGCATGATTTAGGAAGCACATATACTATACCTTCTTTGCTTTAACAAAACATTCATTTCTTCTAGAAGACGAAACCCTCGTTTGGTCTTATAAAGCAAACCAACAATAAAATTTCCAAAAATCCATATGAGATCAATCACAGAAATTAGATAATCGATCAAGATTATTTACGGGAGGATTCTATTTTATTTTATCCCCACCATTTTGAAGCAATTTAATAATCATTATTGCACGTGCCAACGATATATATATAAGCGCATTTTTCCCTTAGTTGGAAATATGAAAAGTTGAATTGTGGCTTGAAATAGTATAGTTGTCCTCTCACTCACACGCTGATGGATTCCAAATATTTCCACCCAAAACACATTAAAGCATATACGCATGGGACTCGTTTCAAACAAACAATGAGTGAGAATGGGAGGCTTCCCCTTTTTCTCCAATTTTCTTCTTTAACTTCCTCATTCATATAAAAAAAAAAACTACGAAATCACCAATTCATAAAATATACTTTATCTGTATTTGATTTATTCGTATATATACATATTTATTAATCCTTAGTTGTGTTTCGATTTGAATATGAAAAAGGCTTTTCAATTTTCTTAAATCTTATTTCATGAAACGAATTCACACAAAACTCGTGGTTGGAAACGTGAGAAAAGCATTTAATTTCTTCTAGGCCGACTGTTCCCACTATGTTTTTCCTCCTTTTTCACTCTCATTGTCACGTTGTGCTCCTCTTTCATTTGGTCCCTTCGCCCACTATATGTCATCATCCCATCACTTCATTTACCAAAAATATGAACAAGATCGATATGATATATATATATATATATATATATATATATTCTTAGAAGGTGTTTGATATGATGAAAATAGAATGAGTGGAAATATTGGCTAATAATATAAATTGAGGAAGTAATGACTTTTCATGATCTAGTAGAATTGATTATCACAAATGAAATGTCGAATCCCAAAAAAAAAGTATGCTCTTTAAAGAAATGGAAGAGAGTCTCATTTGCATTTTTTAATTTGTCTCATTTTCATTTGATGATTTTTTCATCGTCATCTTATAATTGTCTCAATCACTTGCTTATAACAAATTATCTCATTTACTACAAATCTTCCATTTTATAATTGTCTCGTTTACCAATACGATCAAAGTCTTATTCACATCTTAAAGAGTTCATTTGTATTTATTAATTGTCTCATTTATTAAGGTTGATGTATATATATCCTTAGAGTCAACTCAAAAATATATCAAGCAAATGAATTGAATTGAATGGAAATATGAATGATCATTCCATTCCTTCCTCCATTTCATTACAAACAGTACTACACGTACTTAGAGTAACGAAAATATCTTTTATTTCGAAAGACTTTTCAAATAGTAACAATTATAACCCCCCGTTCGTGGAGTAACATTGTTTTCGATTTGAATTGGTTATGTTTTCCACCCCAATTATTGTCAAGAAAAAGATCTGCAATAACAAATCTTGGACAGTTCATTTGTGAAAAAAAATATGTATAACCACAAACGCACCTACCCAAAACTATAATCGGTTGTTCAAGTTAACTTAGTAATAATACAATCAACTAAAACTTCGTTTGGCTACTCGCCTACTCCAGGTGTAACTGTCCATGGCTATATATAGCTCAACTCTATGAGATCTTTAATTCACATTAATCTAAACATCTAAAGATTATTTTAGAATCAAACACATTAGCAGACATACACACATTAGGTAGGCGTGCTTGTTCTTTTGTGTTACAATTAGTTAAAAGCATCGCTAGTATAGAGGAACAAGGAATTAATTAAGCATAAAATATGTGGACCATGCGCAGGCGTGAAATACATGTATATCAACATATAAATTAATTAATTTGTGCATATATAGATAAGGAAAAGTGTGTGCACAAAAATGTATTACAAAAAACACAAATATTTCGGTCAGGTCGGCCTAATGGTTAGATCCAAGTTCAACGATCAGCCTACCCAGATTCGACGGTTCGGGTCGGGTCGGGTTCGAGATGGTACTTCATGTTATATGAATTGGTACTACTCCCTCCATTTTTTTTTTTTTTATCTTGGCACCATTTTCTATTTGGGATGTATTTTTAGTAATGACACTTGCCAAAAAAGGAAATAAATTTGCCTTAAAAAATTAGTCAACAAAAGTGGCTACACCATTTTACATACAAAAGCACCACTTTCTTAATCTCCGTGCCGAAAAAGTAGGTGCCAAGCTAAAGAAAACGGAGGGAGTATTATTTTTATGAATTGGTACTTTATTCAATTCGAAATGGTACTAAATATTTTTTTCTTTAATTTTGATTTTTTTTTCAGAGGATTTTTTTGTGCTTTTAAATATGGTACTTCATGTTATATGAAATGGTACTAGTCTTTTTATGAATTGATATTTTATTCAATATAAATTGATACCAAATGTACCGCGCTTGGACCTAACGGTTAGGTCGGCCTGACATAAATGTACTTCTATATATAAAAAAAGATGTACTCGTATATCAACCCTTGTGAATGAGACAATTGATTTAATACAAATTTTGAGGTAATTAATAAATATAAATGAGATTCTTCTAATTTGTGAATAAGACTTCAACTTTATAACGAGACAATTATAAAATGGAAATGAGATATTTGTAAGACGTGAATAAGATTATCTGTTATAAACAAGTTATCGAGACAATTATAAAATAACAATGAAACAATTACCAAATAAAAATGTGACATATCTAGAATGCAAATCAGACTCCCTTGTATCATTCTAGAATCATGTGTATATACGTGGACAACACAAAAGTTTGTGTTGAAAAAATAGTATGTGCACGAAATAGGACACTTAATTAGGCAAGACCTATGTTTCCTTTCCTCTTGTGTTTAGTAGACCATATGTGAAGATGTATTGCGAGTAACGATTTAATTAATTAAGATCATCAACTTTATAAATTGGATAAAGCTAAATCCTTATTTATTGCGTCTCTCCTTTAACTTCAAAAGAGGTGTATAAAATTAATAGATAAGGTGATTTTTATGTAATTTATAAATTTGATCATCTTGCTTATAATTTGTGAAGTATATATATAGGAGGAAAAAATATTAGAAAAAGGCAAAAATATTAACATGCTTACACACGTTAATTGTGTTCGTGATGACTGTTAAAAAATGGATGACTACATCAACTCGTAAATTGAGTGAATGATTGTTTTCGTCTTTTACATTATTCATGTTTTCTATTTTTCTTTAATGTTTTCCAACGAGACGAACAAAAAATATTAATTGCCTTGATGGTTCTTGGCTTTGGTCGACGTCATTTTTTTTTTTGTTAGCTTGTGCTGCGAATTATAACCATTAAACTACTGATATTATTGATAAAAAACAGTAGTATAGTATGCTCACTTGAATTATTGACAGAATACAACAAATAAATAATCTCGTCATCTGATGTTCTATGACAACTCATTAAGTACTTAGAATTGCTGGCGATTGTTCCAACACATATGGGTTAAGTTTCGTATGAAATTTATATGTATCTATATCTATATCTATATATCTATTGAAAGGGAGTCACTACCAAAAATAGTTTCCCGTCAAAACTACTCCCCTATTTTTTTATTTTATTTTTTTCACAAAAAAAGTATCATTTAATTCCTCAAATTTAATATTGCTTATTATTTTAGGATAGTTTGACAAACATTTTTATGTTAATTACTCCAAAACTTTATTTCACCAAATTTTGTGATTCCAACCATTATAGCCCAAGAAATGAGACGTTACAAACCTTAATTGCTTAAAGAGTTACAACGTTACATATTCTTAATTAATTAAGGCCTCGTGCCAAACAATTAATTTTTAGCAATAGTTAAGGAAATTTAGAATATAAATAGGGTCACATGGTTAAGTTGAAATGGCACAGGATGAAAGACAAAAGGCAAAGGCCAGAGTTGTTTTAGAATAGATCGAAGAATGTTGGGTTGTGCAACTTGGAGAAATTGCTAAACTAAATAGCATGTCCAAACTGTCAACTGTGGCATGTATTTGAGTTTAATCTGTAGACTTGATCATAATTGATAGCATTGAGAACCATTGGTAATTTTGCTCATTATCTTTTACATAACAATTTAATGTAGTTTTAAAAATTGATTGATATTCAATTGTTTTCATACCCATGTATTTACAACAAATTTAGTTACCGAGATATAGATTTTTCATGATTGGCAAATTTATTTTTATCATTGTGAGTGATGGTGAGATGCATGATTGTATATATTAATTGTTTTCTTCATGAAAAAATATTTAATAGTGTAATTTTGAGTTCCGTTTATGTATGTTATATAAATTGCATTTTTGTGTTTATGTTAAGAAAGTGTTGTTGAGCAATCGAAGAAGAAATAAAACATTTCTTGAAAAAATTCCCCAATGCTACAAAGTAAAACTAAATTAAATTCCATACGAGTTTGTCGCGTATATTGGCAAGAATTTTAAGTAATTTAATCAACAGGGTGCGCAATGAATTTTTTTTTTTTTTTTTTTACTAATAACATGATTTAAAAGTAGAGAACAATTGTTATACATTGCCTTCATATGGCAACACACATGATACAATTATTTTTCTTAATAATAATTTTAAGAAAAATGAATTTATAAATTATTTACATTTTACATACATATTATGAAAACCATTTTAAAAGTTATATTATCAAATTAAATAGTATGTAAGTATAATGAATGAAATATATTGGCTCTATGAAAACAATATCATACATATTAAATTATTATTGAGATGGATAACCAACTATTATAATAACTTTATTATGCACTAGTATATTGCCCACGCGACGCGTGGGTGAATTATAATGCTACTTTCAAATTTTATTTATTTTTATATGATCTAAAAGTTAACCTATAAAACTTTATATTTTATACTGTATTTAAATTATGAATATATACATAAAATAACAATTATTTTATTATTACTTTGAATTATACTATGTCACTCTCATTGAAATTGTTATTTATCCTTCTTTAGATGTCAGATAGAAATTTTCATGTTATTTTTTTGTGTTATTTTTATTACTTATACAAAATAAGTATTACTACAACTTTCATAAAATTTGTGCAAATAAGGTATGCAATTTCTTTGGGATGAATGAAGCAATATATTAATGTTTGTTTCCAATAATCATTCAAAACATATTCATTCTCATAATTTATGGCAACAAATTATTAGTAACATTAAACATAATAATTTACTCTTTAATAGTAATAGTTAAACTTATTTTAACATGCATAACTATTTTTCATTTATCTTAAAAAATAAAGATTTCATTTTGTTATAGATTGGACGTACTTGTTTGTCTTCACGTAATTGTTTATTATGAAACCATGTATTATTATAAAATTGTTTAATAATGACTTTATTGAATGACATCACAAAAAGTATCAGTAAATTTATTTACACATTTGCAAGTGTAGCAAAAATAAAAAATATATAGAGTTTTAAAATAAATACATTATATTTACTTAATTGTAAGCGATTGATGAATTGTATGTATGTTATGTTTAAGAAACATTAACAATGATTAACGTGATATATTTAATTATTATTTATTATTTTATTGGGACATAGCGCTGCTGCAATTAAATCGAATATCTGAAATCACTCCCGCTCAAAACAGTTGCCCACTGCTCCATCCCAAGATCAGAAAATTACCACCGTGCTGCTGCCGGAAGCGGCTTCGCGTCTCCTTCGCCGCGCCGCGCCGCGCCTTCTCGTTCGCCGGCTTTCTCGATTAGGTTCTTTACAATTCGCTTTGTCATTGACGACGTGAGTCCTCTGAGTCTATGTTTGTTTTGTTGGATTTGGGAGGTTTTTATGAGGCTTAGGATGAATTATTCTGAGAGAAAAATTAATTGAATTGCCAAATGCCAATAATAAGTCTAATATTCGTCTAATTTGACTGGGGAATTGGTGAATCTTCCTTCCTTTGCTTTTCGTGATCTTTCGGATTTGCAATTTGCCCTAATTTTGAAGTATTTGTATTAGTGCCTATTGTTGTTTAATTCAATTTAATTTGCTAATCTTCGGGTGTTTTAGGTTGTTTTCTGCATTTTGAGATTGAACAGCGAGTCATGCTTGAAGGGATTACAGTTTCTATTCGACTCCCATTGAATTTTGTTTGTTGAATGCAACTTTAGCAACTAAGCTGTGTCTGGAATTTGTTCAGTTTAAATGTATATATCTATCTTGATGAAGTTCTTGATTGAAACTTAACCCTATGTCTTTTTGCTTTTTTTGTTTATTTTATGTTGATATATGTCTTTGATTTTTTATGGATTGTATGTATTTCATAGATTGCTGACAAACTCTCATTTCTCTGGAAACAAAGAAAGGTGAGCTATTCTTGGCTGGGGTGAAAGACACAGTTGAAGAACATGATTGTCACTACTGATATCAAGGATTCAAGGTCGACACTGGCTCAAATGTATGTTTTGTTTGCTTTTCCTTTTTTTGCATCTTGTGATGTTTTTCTCCTTTATTTTTCCTTACAATTTGTTTCCACTGAATTGCTATGAGTACAGAATTTATAGGAGACAATTTTTTATGCTATTTGACCATATTATTGTTTTACTTGCATCGCATTGGTATTTGTTGTTGGAATTGTGGCTAATATCAGCTCACTAATGGCAAAAATGGTGTAATTGAGATGATGTGTTTGTGAATTAATTTTGAATCCATTGTTAATTTCAAGGTTGCAATATATAGGCCTCATTTAATCTTAACTCTAGTCTTTTAGTGCTAAAGAATTTGTGCACTGATTTGATCTTGATCTTGTTGTAGATGTGATTTTGTGGTTCCTATTATTGACATTAGCTACTTAGAATCTTGTAAGGGATATAACCAGTGCTTTTGAAGCAACCTCATTGAATTTGCACGTCTACATCTATGATTTTGATAGGATTTGCCTGCTTCCTGTGTAGAGAAGGGGAATTCAAGTGTAGAGAAATGAAGAATCATAGAACATGTTAATGCATTTCTCTCGGATATTATGGTGTTAGCATACAGATATTAGCTTGTGTCTCACTTGACTAATCATTCTCCATTTAGGATGACTTTTATGGAACGAGTTTCAAATCTTTAAATGCTGCTCAGCTGTACTTTACTCCAAAAGCTTTCTCAATTAATCATATGATAAATGAAAGCTACTTAGTTTTAATATTATAATAAGTAGTGGAATTTGCTGTTGATGCCATTTTTCATTTGATGGTTTAAAAAAACTTACCATATGGTCACTTTAAAGGCCTAATAAGATTGGAAAACATCTCAATTATTGATTGCAAGAGCAAATCTAAACAAAATTATGACTCGATGGTGTTCTTGTACTTGTAGAGTATGTTTTGGCATTTATTTTTTATATTTGAAGCTAAAGTATCATTTTCATCTCCTTGGTGGTTTCAGGGTTGTGCCCGACATGATGCGTTAAAAAAGATTTCAGACATTTCTAGTTTGGCAATCATACCTATTAAGAAGACGATGATGGTGAGGTTCGAGTTGATTTGGCAAATTTTATATTACTTCACATATAGCATAACTGTTGAAGTTTCATTTTAGTATGCGGACAATTGTGACCGACTTAGTTTATTTTGCATTTCGGATGGATTTTGTAGTCTTGGTTTGATTTGGAGGACACAATTAGGATCCTCCAAGATGCACAGTCGGATAATTCAAGATTGAGGTGGGATGCTGAAATGTCCTTGAAACGTATGACAATGGAAGGGCAGCAATGGTTGCTGTGTCTTTCTAGGGTACTTTCTAGTGAGGGGAAGCCCACCGACAGCCGTAAACTCGCTGGAGTAATTTTGAAAAATGCTGTGAATGCGAATCCGGAAAGGTGGTTGTTGATGAATTTTTCCGTAAAGATCCAGATAAGGAATCACTTATTTCTGGCCCTTTGGTCTACTGCGGCTGAAGCAAGGTCTATTGCCTCACAGATTATTGCAAAGGTGGCAGGCATTGAGCTGCCAGTGATGCAGTGGCCTGAGCTCATTGGCCGACTCTTGTTAAGAAAACTATCATTGAAGCTCTAGGGTACTTGAGTGAAGAGACTACTCTGGATGTAGTTGGTCAAGCTGAAGAAAATCAAGAAAATCTGATAGTTAAAGCCATTCTTCAAGGTATGAGTAGCAATGAAAGCAATGTTCAGATCCGGCTTGCATCCACTAGAGCCTTTCATAACGCTCTTGAATTTGCCGAGACTCACTTTTATGAGGCTAAGGAGCTGGATTGCATCATGACAGCTCTATGCGAGGCCATATGTTCTCCGGTAGTGAAACTTCAGCAGGCGGGACAAGAGTGTTTGGTATCGGCTGGATGCAGATACTATGAAGTACTATCCCCATACGTACAAGACATATGTGACATCACATCGAAGGCTGTCCGAGATGATGAGCTACCAGTTGCTCTCCGGGCATTAGAATTTTGGACGTCGATTTGTTATTAGGAAATAGTTTCAAATGTTTCCTGCTACTTTTTCCTCAAGGAGGCACTCCCCACCCTTGTGCCATTGCTGTTGGAAACACTTCTTAAGCAAGATGAAGAGGTTCAATATGATGAAGATTCCTGGACTCTTGCAATGGCTGCTGGTAGGTGTCTTAGCTTTCTTTCTTCGATCATGGAAGATTATATTATACCTTTTGTCAGGCCGTTCATTGAGAAAAAATATAAAAATAGATGGTTGGAGGGAGCTAGAGGCATCCATGTGTGCCTTAGGATCACTGGTTGAGGACAAGAACTTGGACATTGGACCACAAGTTGAGAGCAATAAAGTGGAGATGATATCACCCATTTTCGATTTTATGTTGGACTCCATGCTCAAAGCTTTGGTTGAGCAACGTAGGCAAGTAAGATTAACTTGTTTAAAAACATTCTGGAGGGTTTTTGAGCATCTTCGTTTCTCCACAACGAACACTCTTGTTACCCCAGAAAGTTGCGAAAGAATTCTGAATGTTTTCGAAGTCAGTTTGGGTGATGTTGCTCCAGAGATTGTCGAGAGCACCTGCATTGCCATCTACTTTCTTGCTCATGGATATAATGAGCGTGAGAAATCAAGGGAGATTAAGAAGTCTTTCATCCTAAAACCGCTTTTTCGTGCCAGGGGTGCAGTTCCAAAAACGAGCAGACTTGGGAAAGCGGTGTCTGCGGGTTTAAAAGAAACTCTTTCCTTGTTATACAGGTATTACAAAGTTTACGATGAGCCAGAGTTGTTGACAAAGTGGTTTCACTAGAGGCGGCCCACGTTGTCGATGAGCCAGGCGGTTTAACTAGTGGTGGCCTGCAAATTTGTGCAGTTTTTTCTTTAGTACAGACAGTTAAAAATTTGAAGAGGCTTGAGAATTTTGTGCAGTTTATGTTTCAGTATTTGTGCAGCTTGAGTACAAACTAGATTTGAAGATGTAATGCACTTTATGCGGCTTTAGATCTTGTGCAGTTTCCTTTTTCTTTTTAGGTTACGTTCTCTTTGATAGAAAATTATCATGTGAAAAAGAGGGATAAGAAAACATTTTGCCTTTAAATCTTCCCTTCTTTTCCATCCCTTGTCTAAGAAAAAGAATTTTACTCTTTCTTCCTCCTCCTTTTCACTCCAATGGAGGGATAATATTTTCACTCATTGCAAGTGAGATTATATTATTCTTCCATTTGAGTGAAAATAAGGAGGAAGAAAGAGTAAAACTCCTTTTTTTAGAGAAGGAGATGAAAAAAAAGGAAAATTTTAAAGGGCAAATGTTCTCTTTTCCCTCATTTTCCCATGATAATTTATCCTTCAAATAGAACGGAGCCTAACTAAACACATTTGTATCTCGATAAGTATTAGCATATTCATAAATATGCAGCTAAATAATATTTGCAACTGATTTTTTTTTTTGAGAGAATTGAGAAGGCATACACATTACTTAATTATCATACGAGTTAACACCAAATTAATTAATTAAGACCAAATTTTTTAAATATATTGTATCACTGAACAAGCTATAATATATTTTGATCAATTCAATTTCTACCTAATTTAATTTATTTCGGACACTGAAATATACAGAGGCAGAGGAAGCTGAAACGACGGCGTTTAATGCTTAACTTGTTCCCGCAAGCAGAGCTTGTAATCCGACAGCCTAAAATGGACGCTTCCGCGCGAGCGATGGTGGAGGCCATTCACGGCAGTCCCACTCAGGCCGTACTCTATTTGGCCGGCGGCGCCTCTCAGGTAGCTCTTAATTCTATTCATAATTGTTAATTCAATTGGCGGCAAGTGTTTGATGAAATGGGGGCAGGCTCTCGGGTGGTTGATGTCCGTGCCGGGAGCTTCCAACACTGTTCTAGAAGCAGTCGTGCCCTACTCTAGAATGTCCCTTGTCCAATTACTCGGCCAGGTTCTTTTTTCACTTTTTCTTTTAATTTCTTTTTGCTGATTTTGCTTTGCTTTGAGTGAAATTGGGGTTTATGATTTAGGTTCCAACTCAATTCGCCAGTCGACAGACTGCGGAGGATATGGCGTTGATGGCGTATAATAGAGCTATAGTGCTATCGCATCCAGGTTGTTGCTCTTTTCCCAATATAATTTTGTTGAGAGAGTAATGTTATTGAAATGTTGATGTGATGAATACAGGTTTTCCGGCTCTTGGTGTGGGTTTCAGTGGCTCTCTGGCCAGCTCCCGTCCCAAGCTCGGCGATCATAGGTAACATACCTGCACTCATTATCTCTCTTTATGCAGCTGTTATTGTTAAATTTTCATATGTTTTGGTCAAAAATAATATATGTAGACGATTGGATCCTCTACTTCTCTATTTCAGTCTTTTTTAATGGAGTACAATTCAAGTTTTGTGATAGAATGGACTTCAATCATACAATTTATTCAGGTTTCATGTATCAGCAAGGACATCTGACCATCTCTGGTCATCTACTGTTACCTTGTCTAAGGTATATTACCATCTTTCTAGCATACAGCTTACATTTCTCAGTGTTAAATTCTTCATTTTTTCTATGAACATGAATTATTTCAGGGTATGAGAACCCGAGAACAAGAAGATAAAGTTTCTAGCCAGTATGTACTGAAGGTAATGTTAATGTATGTGGCTATAAATACGTTTTCAGTTTTAAATGGGTGTCAATTTGCTCCACTGTAGTATGTTAAAAAGGTCATTGATTTGAGTTTTGTAAGATTATCTTTCTAGTCCCCCGTATTCTTGGGCAATCGCTTATTTGTTAGGCAAAGTTTTTTGTCACCATTTTCTTTGTTTTTCTGCTTTAACCTTGTCAGAGATTCCCACATTCTACTGTAATGTTTCTTGATCTATTTAGTGATAAATGGAAACTTGATTGTGGACTCCTTGCATAATTTTTATGTCCTTGAGTTTATGCAGCACTCTTCATCAAATCTATTTGATAAGGAATGAGATGTTTGTGCTTTCTTGTTTTTCATCATAAATTTTCATCACCTCTTTGTAGGCAATAGCATATGCCTGCAAGGTTCCGACAACATTCGTTTCTGAGCTAACTGATTCCGAAGTTCCTGACGAACATAAAATGCAATTCAACGAAGATCAGGAGTTGGAGCAACTCATCAATGGTGAAATATGCTTTAAGGTTTACCCCTTTTTACATGGTACGATTTAAGGTTCATGCAAATTCAAGATCAGATAATTTATGGTCTCTTTGTTGTTCATTGTGAAGGAAATGTTGTGCAGATATGTCGAAGGCGGAAAGGAAGATAATTCTCCCAGGCTCTTTTAACCCCTTGCACGATGGCCACCTAAAACTCTTGGAAGTTGCTGAGGGGTATATTCTTATTCTCTCCTCTTCATTTGATTGCAATGCTAAAATGAAGTATGGTTGCATTAAAAATATACAAGCATCTGTATGAAAGCAACCATGTTAGCATTTAAAATTTCATCCTATTCAAAAGATACTTTATCCTCTTGATATGCATTTTAATAACTGTAATTATAATGCTATTTGGTGCAGCATTCTTGGTGAAGGATACCCATGCTTCGAGCTGTCAGTAGTGAATGCAGACAAACCTCCACTTACTGTGTCTCAAATCAAACAGCGTGTTGGACAATTTGAGAAAGTTGGTGAGGTTAACTCATGACCTTCAGACTCGCAAGTAGAACTTCAAATGTAGCTTTACTAGAAATGTTATCATATTTTCTTTTTAGCGATTAGAATTGTGCACACAAACCACACATTTCCTTACATATATAAACGTTGATGGGTAATATTTGTTATACCATATATTTTCTTAAAATTTATTTTTAGTGTAAACGGATAGTGATCAGTATATAATTATCGTTCAGCCTTCTTCACTTTATATACACCTTATATTAATGTGCTGAGTTTTTCAAGTGCAGGGAAGACTCTCATAATATCTAACCAGCCTTATTTCTACAAGAAAGCCGAACTTTTTCCCGGCAGTGCATTTGTAATCGGTGCTGACACTGCAGCAAGGCTTATAAATGTAAGGGAATCAATCTAGATGTAGCTATTCTAATTGCTTCCAAACTCTTGATTCCATCTCTGGACTATTCCTTTCTCGTCTCTTGTCCTCATATGTTATCTTGCTAATTTGGTTGTGAATTTTTCCCTTAAGAATATACTACTTTAGGGAAAGAATGTAATATTCCACTTTATGTAATTTTCAGAAAAAATAAAGATAAGAAATCGAAGATATGCAATTATGTTTAACCTAACACGGAAATTTGTTGTGTTGACAGCCTAAGTATTACAGTGGTGATTACCGGAGGATGTTGGAAACTCTACTTGGTTGCAAAAGCACAGGGTGTGTCTTCCTTGTTGCTGGTCGGAGCATAGACGGTGATTTTAAGGTTAGTCTTCAAGTCTTCACATTTGAACTCCGCTGTAATTTTAGAGGTGAAAGTAACGTGAAATATGCATGATGTGTTAGGTTCTTGACGATCTAGATATTCCGGCAGAGCTAAGGGATTTGTTCATTCCAATACCACCTGAGAGATTTCGAATGGACATTTCGTCTACTCAAATCAGGAAGGATCAAGGATTGCTCTAAATAATGTGGTTTAATACTGATTTTTTCATTGTTATTATCATTGGAAACAAATATCTCTATTTCGACTCCCTAAACGAACGAATTGTATCAGAATTTACGTGTGTTGGATTTGTGAGACAGAATTTTTGAAGATGCAGATCATTAAGAAAGTTCATAAATGAAGAAATTTTTATTTTTTAGTGTATTTTGTTGTATGATAGTATTACGAGATGGATTTTGATCGATATATGTGAAATGAATCAATGGTAGTTGCGTCTCCAGATATTTTGGCATTGTAAAACGGAGAGGAGTGATATTACTCTTTTTTGTATCATACATTTATAATTATATATAAGCATTCCAAATTTCTAATATATTATAAATTATTATTGAATTTTTAATTCTAAAGATTAATTACATAGTAGAATAAAAGCTCTAATTTTATTCTTCAGGAGTTAAACGGTGAAAGAAGAATCGAATTTTGTTTTTATATATTCGTACAATTAATGATGTTAATAATAAAATAAATGGAAAAAAAAGTATATATGATGTTAATATGGAGCAAATGTAGACGTCGCTCACAATTGGGCGGGCGGCCATGAATATATATATTTTTGATAAAGTATTGATAAGATTCCATGAATTTATGAGGGAATTGAATAATTTAGAAAGCGCTTTAATATTTTGCATTGAGACACGCCTCCTCTAAGCAACAGTTTCTAGTCAACAATATTTACGACGCCGGCGACATCAAATCATCCGCCGCAGGCAGCCCCACAAGCTCCGCCACAAGCCGCGCCGGCGCCGTAAGTATCAGCATGTGAGGCGGCCGAGGTCTTGTCACTCGACGCGCCGCCGGAACAGGAAAATACGAGGGCCGTGACCAGCAAGAAACTGAGCAAAACGCCCCACAACGCGAGAACCGCTCCGCCGGTGGCGCCGCCGTCCCAGCCTCTCAATTGTCTCACCATCTAAAACTTTAATTGCTGTATGCGCAAAAAGATGGAAAAATACGTGTGTGAGAGGCAAATAAATAGTACTAATGAAAAAAGCCAATATTCAAAGTGGGATTACACTATACAACGACAAGTGGTCAAATAAATTATCCCACTTTCAATTTTATAGCCAAAAAGAAATAGTTTGTCAACGTCGATGCTAAATCAAGATTAGATTAGGCTAATTAACCGACATTAGTTTAAAAGGGTTGACCTTAACTAACTGCCGCCTGTCCGTAACGCCATGCCCATCCATGGCGCCGTCTTCTTCTTATTCTTTTCTATTTTATTTAAGACGTGCACTAAATTAATCCACTTCAAAATAATGAAATAACTTTAAATCCTGAAATAAGTCATAGTGTTTTCGGTCCCTCCATCCTAATAATATATATATTTTTTTGGTCGGACCATCCTAATAATATTGACTCGTATTATTCTTTGTGGTGTTTCAAAATTGTTGATCCTTTCATTTTCGAAACACCTCTATTATTTATACTACAATTTTAAATAATATTATATATTTTTAATATCATTTTAATTACTTTTCAACTCTCTTGAAATTTTGTGTCGAATACAAATGAGCCAATAATATTGGACGAAGGGTTTATAATATAGTCGACAATGGGACAAATATATATTTTATCCTTAATTATTATATTAAAAATTGATTAATTAAAAAGTTGATCTCGAGAACATGGATAATATTATGATTCTAATTTCGATGTTTAATAAAACTCTGAATTTTGAGTCAAATCCAAATTTAATATAGCGTTCGCATAATATATTGGAAAGAAATGAGCCGCAAGTTTTCATACACTTAAAAATTGTCGCATGCCTTCAGTGGTATGAATCCACGACTACGAGTATTTATAGTTTTTCTCCAAATGCCTATTTATTAGACTGGTGGGATTTCGGCTGTCTCCACTTAAATATTTTTAATTTTTGTTTTGCCGGTCACCACTGAATATTTTTGACGAGTTAGGCACACACGTTGCTGGCCACAAACTTCTAGTCAAAATGGTGAAATAGATCAGAAATCCAATATCATATGTTCGCACCATTTATACATTCAAAAAATCGAGATGAATTCCTTTCTTAATTAGTATCATAATTATTTGTAGAATATAACAATGAGTCAAATATAATTTAAAGAATAATTTGTGCTAAATATAAAATTAGATACTGAGTTAAAACACTAACTATGGATGAATACAAAACTAAGGCACCCAAAGACTCTACTTATCAAGTGGTCCAATTGGGTTCAAATTAATCCTACGTGGCGTGCAAGTATTTTTCTACTTTTATATGGTATAGTAGTCTCACCTGTGTGCCGGTAATTGTATTGCCTTTGTGCAGTGTAATAGTCTCACATGTATCCGATGTTAAATTTTAATTTATTATAATATATGAATGTAACACTTTTAATTTTAGAAAAGAAAACACTATCGATGACTACTATTGATTTATATCCTAAACCTAAACCTAACTATAGGGTATGGGGTCGACAATATTCCTCAAGAGAGCATAATGCGCTCAACCTTTACTTGAATCCTTTCGGCCAAAATATTCGTGATGGATGATTTTTTTATTTTAGGTTATGCTGTTATACTATATTTATTTTTCTTTCACACATGAGACACTGCGTACCCTACCTATATATATATATATATATAGGGGTGGGTTATGGTGCAAAATTTTCATTTAGCACATTTTTCATATGTGTGTAGCACTATCAGTATTACTATTTATCACGGATTTTAAATATATGAGTTTAGCACATATTTTATTATTTCGTAGCACAATTCTCTAGCACAAACAACACAAACACCTAGCACAAACATCACAAACACCTAGCACAATCT
>JAYJMF010000021.1:2642951-2655803 GCA_036873715.1 Salvia sclarea | reverse complement strand
TGAAATTATTTGATTTTTAATTTTAATTTTAGAAGAAAAATTACATAGAGGATTCCTTTTTAGTATAGTATATAGATTTGCTAAAATTTGTGGAATAGAAATTGTAGATGGAGTTACATGGGCTGTTTGATCAATGGACAGTCTGTCCCATGTTAAGTACGTTAGCAATTAAATTACACCAAATATATATAAAATAATTTTCGATAAAATGTTCAAGAGATGTTTATGCACCCTCCCCTTCTTTGTACGGTGGAACAATTATTTATTTTGGATAAGAAACAATTGCGAAAACCAATTCTTAGATTTGAGAACTTAGATCTTTTTTATCCTCTCGCAAAATATTGCATCTTGAAAACACTTTTTAAGTTTCGATTTGCAGGAATTACTTTCTCCAAAGCTTTTCTTGCAATTTGTGAGATCCTCTCTCTAGCTTCCAAAAGTCACATCTTGTGTTATCTATGTAAACCAGTGAAAATCTCCTAAAACTTAATGAATCAAGAAATGATTGAGAATAAAACACACAAAATTTCAATTGGAATCGGGAACCAGAACAAACTGATTACATGAGAGAGGCCAAAAATCATAATTCAATCTCAGAAAGATGGCACTGGAGATTACAGAATGCAGCCTTTGATGGTATCAACTAGAATTTCTTCATCTAAAGATCGACCTGAAAATATAGAAATCATTTTTATCTAAATCTCAATGCATGCAAAGTAAGTGGTCACTGAAGGAACTGAATTTGGGAAAATGTATACCTATAAAAACAATTTTGTTTACTCTGTTCTCGTCATATCTCCATTTGCGAGTTGGAACAATCTCATATACTTCCCTCACAGCCTGCAAAAATACCAATGACCATTTACAATCTAAATATGAATCAGACAACACTCAGAAGTAAATTTATCAGCATTCTGCAGAAATTAAGTAAAATTTCAGATCAAATATGAAGGTGCAAGTTGGTCTTTGTCAAAAATGTGTTAATCCTTCACCTGCAGCGTGTACAGCTGATCCGAATCTGCAATATTCAGAATCCCTTTGCACCGGTATACGTCCATTCCATATTTTTTGTCCCAAAGGATCTCCTCAATCCATATCCTTACCTGAAAAATGTGCGCATATAAAAGTTTTGTTAAGTGAAGCCATGGGATTGGCAAAATCATAGGTTCAATTCCTACCGGATACAAGCCGATAGGACCCTCCAATAAGTAGAGAGTATAGATCCACGGATGGAATATAGGGGGCATGTTTACAACCAGAATGCACACAGAATTTTTGGTTTTTGATAAAATGCCGGTATAAAAAATTACCAGATGTTACAGTTGTTCATGATGGTTTTTCAACTAATTCAATAAGTACCTTTTCAAGATGAACTTCCTTAAGCTCAGAAACACACAAGGTTCTTACACCACTGTCGTGAATATCACTGGTAGATAGATTTTGATTCTCTCGCAATAGTGCTTCCAAATGAGTGGCATGCTGAAAGAAAAAGTAATTTACTGTTTAGTTTCTCGAACATTTATCACAAACAAGAATGTCATGATATAAACGGCAGGTGAAGGAAAATTATGAAAGAGAAACTTACTGTAGCATCATATGCTCGGCGGTTCAATATCATGGACAAGTCAACTTGGCAGCGGACAGAACGAATAATACTGGCAAGGGAATTGATATTATGAATGTCCTTTTCCAGATCTTCGAGGAACACTCCAGAATCATCAGAAGACACTAGATCAATCTTATTAAGAATCACAACATCCTATAGAAATAGAAAGAAATAAGGATTGGATTGAATTGGATTGGATTGGATTCGACCCGCCATTGCTAGAATTACTGTATGAAGCAGCACATGTGTTCAGTGTAATATGGACCTATGGAGCGGAGAACAATCACAACCAAATAATAAAATTACCGCAAATGCTATTTGATTGTAAGCTTCAGGAAATGATGATGACTCGTTATTTGATTTGAGCTGATAGCGAAGGTTTTTAGCATCTACAACCTTAAATAAAGCAATATTTATAAGATGGGGAGTGGTAAAATATTTTTAGTCACAAGAAGTCTGAAATCCAGTGATATTAGAAGGAAGCTCACGGTGATTATAGAATCGAGCCTGACATCTGACTCCAACTGATCATCCAACCAGAGCACAGATGCCAGAGGGGCAGGGTTTGCCAGCCCTGTAGTCTCAAGTAGTATATGGTCAAGCCTGTGTATAGCAGAAACTTCAATTAAATAATCCTGTCATATTTCAGCATTTACAATATCTATACATGCAAAATTTCAAGAGGAATCAAGTACCATTTAGCTAAGTTTACACAAATTTCCACTAGAAAGCATCAATTTATAAAAGTGAAAAACTGATGGAACTTTATAGTTATTCAACCTTGTTATTCAAATCACAATCAAAACCTTACCAGTGCAAAAACGCCTTTAACTGCCAATCACATGATATGGTCAACAATAAAAATTTAACATCTCAAAATACAAGTTTGGACAATTTGTTTGGCATTTTTCATCTTTTAAGTCTAACCTTTCTTTCCTCTCAATGAGTTGCTCCAGTGCCTGAACCAAGCTATGCTTAACAGTACAACATATGCACCCATTTGCAAGTTCAACCCACTCCTCCACTAGTGCTCCACCTTCTCCTTCATTAATCATCGCTCTCTCCACTCCTATCTCCTCCCCGAACTCGTTTAATATTACAGCTATCTTCTTCCCATGTTGTCCATTCAATATAGAACTCACCAACTACATAGAAACAAACAAGGCTCTCATTTGCTAGTTCTTTGCCACTCTAACTACCAAACAACTGCATATCCATAATCACTGAATTTAAAAACAGCTGTAATTGCAATTGTTTTCAGTATAATCATGCACTCAAAGAAACTCAACAGACCTCCGTTTCATTATATTGAGCTAAGGCAATGTATATTACATAATCAACTCTTGAATTTAAAGAAAATTATTGAGCTAAGACTCCCCCGAATTCTCTGTAAATTCACATATATTTAAAATCACATTCAGCAAAATGCATTAACTCGGCATATTAAGCTACAGAAACCTACTAGTATACTGGATGAAATTAAAGCTGCGAATTTTTTAATTTATTTTTCTTACTGTCGATTTCCCTGCGCCGAGATATCCTGTGATGACGGTGACGCCGACCGGTTGAGCTTCTGGAAGATCTGGCTGAAGATTATCACGCTGCTCAATGGGGGGAATCTTGTCCTCAACGACGTTGTCGATTGCGATGGCGAGCGGCGGTTCTTCGTCGTCGTAGGGTTCCATTTTCGATTCGGTCGGGTGTCTTCGGTGAGGTTTTCTGCAGCTGAAACAGTTTTAGTCAAGTATTTAAAGTTGAAACTAAGACTAAAAATTGGATTAAAATCTTTTCTATAAGGGATATTGGCATGAAAATACATGTAGTGAATTTGATTTATAACACAAATTTTCAAAAGTGTATATAAATATATGAACTTAGTTGTTGTAATATTATCACAATTTCAGCTTTTCCCCCAATTGAAACTAACGTGGCAATCCGGTGGGATACTTTTTTATTAATTGGGGTTGACGTATCATTTACCCCCTCAAGACTAAGTGTTTTTTATTGTTATTGTTAATATTATATAAAAAAAAAATTAAATTTATTTCCACCAGAACTGCATCTCTCTTAGCTTGTCGGCCTTGCATGTGAAGACCACTGACGCTGCTCGCAGATCCAGACGGGGCCGTGCCGCAATGCCTGGTTGGCGGCATGGATCTTGTCATCGCACGCCGCGCACAGGAACGCCGAGTCCGTGCAGCAGAAGACCGTCGTTGGCTCTGTCTTGCACGAGTCGCATATCTTCGCTTTCAAGCTCCAGGTTTCTGCCCCCATTTTCTTTTCTTCTCACTTCGATTCAATGTATTTGCTTCTCTCTCTCTCTCTCTCTGTGTGTGTGGAAAGAGGCACATTTACGTTAGGCATGCCCAATTAATATATAGATAATGAGACTGACAATAATTTGTCTTTGGGCTCGCTCTGAGTTCATCTTCGGCTCCCCCTCGCTCGACTCATGGTTTAGAATAGGAGCGGCAAACAATTGACATAATCGTTAAGCCGGCCTAAAGCAAATATTTGCGTTGTGGAAATTGTAGTGAGTTTGCAAACTGAGGTTAGCGGTGATGGAGTGGTGGTAGGCTTTCAATGGTAAATCTGCGAGGTGTGTGAGCGGCGCCAGTGGTCTTTCACCTGCAAGGCCCACGATGCCGCCCTCTGCCGCGGCAAAGAGAGATAAAGAGAGATGTAGTTGAGGTGAAAATTAAATTGAATTTTGTTTTTTAGATAATGATAACAATCAAAGCGACGTAGTGTTTAGGGGAAAATGTCGCGTCAATTCCAATTAAGAAAAATGTATTGCACCGAATTGCCAAGTCAGTTTCGATTGGAGGGAAAAGTTGAAATCGTAATAAAACTACAACAACACACCTAAGTTCATGTATTTATATATATTTTTGAAAGTTTGTGTTAAAAATCAAATTCACTACAAAGTTCGTGTATTTTAATGCCAGTATCCTTTTTATAAATAAATTGGATCAAGATTAAAATTGAAGAGTGTTATAAGTTTTTCTTTCCCACCGTTTTCTTAAGTTTATTTTACTTTTATTGAAGAATTTTATTTTATTTGATTGCTACAATTTTATTTGCGAACAAGAATGTGGCAAGCTTAAAAATAGGCCATGTACAAATTTGAAAATGAGGAGAAAAATTAAAATTGTTGGATGATTTACACCTTTAACATATTTGAAATTGGACGACGGCAAGGGCAACACCAACACCAACATCACTCTTCAAATCACGAGCCACAATATCTGGACTCTCGAGGAGCGCTCCTATTGGTATACAGTTCTTATTTCACGATTACTCAACTCTTTGGTGGAGACCATGTGGAATAATAGGATCCACCTTGAATCTCTTCTCGCGTGATAATAATAATAATATTGTGGATGTGACACTTTCTTACCATATTCCTAAAATTGAGAGGATAACTACTTCTTCTATCTGCTTACATCTTCGCGTCGTTCTGCTCGTTGGGGCGTTGAGAGGAGAAAAGATCTCATTACTTCTTCGTCAATATTTTCTTTGAATTGTGCAACCACATGCATTTTGAAGACTGAGTGCTTCGAAATTCTGAATAAATTAATCTGCTATATTCATCTTCTTGTAATTTTAGAGGTATTTTTGTCTATTTGGAATTGGAATAATGAGGTATTTTTGTAAATATAAAGTATATTTTCTTAATTTTAAGATAATGAAGCTAAATTTTAAATTATAATATTATTGATTTTGAAGTTTACTTTCTTGTTGATAATGTTGAACACTGATTTTAAACTAATGAATGTTATTCAATTCCCGATATAGTTTTAAAAAATATTTTTTTTTCTTGTTGATCCTAGACATATAAAAGTCTTAATGTTCTAATTAGAAAATAAAAACAAATAAATTTATAATGCATTATTAATAGCCTAAAGTTAATATTCATTAATGCACAACTAAAATTAATAACTCTCAATTTTGTAAAAGAAAAATGCTAAATTGCCTTTTTATAATGTTTACACTAAATTGTAAAAATAATAATTTAAATTACACAATTTATTTGAAAAGTTGTATAGTTTTACACTAAAACTTACTTTAAGGATATTTTTGCACTCTGTTATCAACATTAAGGGTATTTTTGCACCAAAAACTTACGTTAAGGGTATTTTTGCACTCCACTATAAGGATTAAGGACATTTTTGCACCTTAACCCTTTATATAACTAGTTTATAGCCGTCAAAATTATACGGATTTCAGTTTACGATGTAATTGTGGTTTTTGTTATGCATCTTTTGATGTAATCTTCATTCAAAAACTAAAGTAAATTACAAAAGAGATATATGGATTTTATAATTGATTTTTAACTTATAGGATTCATACAATCATAAAGAAAATTTGAAACATAATTATCTACTATATATAAAAGCATAATTATACCGGCTATTTTTTGCCGCCAAATTTTCTCTCTCTTCTTTTCCCATTCTCTCTCTCTCTCTCTCTCTCTCTCTCTCTCTCTCTCTCTCTCTTCTTTTCTCTTTACATTTCTTCCTTTTAAAAAGTTTCATCAATTTTATTTCTCTTCCCCACTAACCCACTCCCTCACTATGCACAATGTAATCTAATCTAACTATCTAATTTTTCCACCAAATGCATACACTCAATTATTAAAAGAACATGAAGCTCTTATTTTTTTTTTTTAAAAAAAAGGTGAAGCCCTAGTTCACGTTTACAATCTTTTTCTTTTCTTCATTTTTTGCTTTTTCTTTATTTTCAAAAATAGTTACTGCATATTAAATTAAAGATCACGATAAGAGCTTTAATTTTTTATGTAATATATAAAAATTAGCTTTAGATAATAAATTTACACAACTTAAAAAGTTCAAATAAAGTATTTTCTCACTCCTCTTTCTTATTTAAGTAATCTTTGCATTGTAAAAAATAATACTTATTTCTAATTTTTTATTACTTTCTTTCAATTAAAAAACATCTTTCTTTTACACAATTTAGTTCAAATAAATTATTTCCCCACTCCTCTTTCTTATTTAATTAATCTTTGCGTTATAAAAGATAATCTTTATTTCTTATTTTTTTTATTACTTCCTTTCAATAAAAAATATCTTTATTTGCTTTATTATTTTGCTTTATTTGTTTGATTTTATTTTATTCATTGTACATCCCTTTCTTCGGTTCTCTTTTCATTTCTTTATTTTTGCTAATTTTTTTCTTTTCTATTTTTTATTTTTTTTAGGTTATCTTTTCATTTGAATATTTTATGTTATGGATATTTTTTGATGATTATGTTGAGATTTATTATTATCAAACAAAACGGATAAATGTTTACGAGTACCTTTGTAGTAATGAATATTATAGGAATTGAATTCGGTTGTACGACTTTAACTAAATGACTAAGAGATGGATATTGTTTCAAATAAATAAATAATAGGAGGTGGAATATGAGCCAATTGAAATCTAAATTACATAAATAATAGTAATATTTTAAATTTTATGTAATATAAAATTTACAAATTCATAGAATATACTCTGATTTGTGCATCGCACGTGAGCGCATACTAGTTAAATTAAATAAAAAAGTTAGTTAACCAAAATTATTTATTTGATCAAATTAAATTAAATTTATCAAGGGGCGCCTCGCATCATTGAGAAGCTTCATGTTCACATCATCTCAACTAGGCTCTATGAAATGATGCATGGTTGCATCGGCTCGCCGAAATTTTGCACTTTTGCATCAGCTTGTCTGAATGCTAGTACATGTCCTGTTGGAAAAATATGTGAAAAGTTATATCTTATTTTAATGATCCCAAAACCCTCTTAGATTATGCCTTAGTTACATTATATAGACCCACATGTTTTGGTCTTTAGAATAGTTTGAAGACTAAAGACTCGAAGACTGACTCTTTCCTCGACCTCTCCTCTCTCTGATGCTACTCCGACCAAGGTAGCACAAACTGAAGTTTCAGTTGAGCAGGTCGTCACTGAGGAACCTCAAGAAGCTGTCTCTCCCCCACCGATGGAGACTGAAAAGAACGAACGTCCCACTGCCTCTATTCCGCCAGTCTTCCTTGAATCTGAGTCGACTAAAGATCAGGAAGCATCGCTTGCAAACCTGATGGCAGAATTGGAGAAGAAACAGAAGGAGTTAGGCTCCTCGGTCCCCGAAGAAACCTTGGGAGGCTCCACTTCAACCTCTGCTCCCGATCTTTCACTAGGTCGTCCAAAAAGATTCATTCCGACTGAACATGTGGAGCGATTTCCCATGTTTGAAGAAGAAGAACCGGGAGTTGATCCCGTGTTGCTTGAACAGATCAAAGCTTGGAAACATGCGCCTCCAAGGAAATTCAAGTTCACATCTTCCGCTGACATGGCGACTGACCTCGCCAACCTTCACGCCGTGGTTAAAGCTCAGGCCACCACAATCTATGATCAACAGTGCGAAATTAATGGACTGAAACTGTATTGCCAAAAGCAGTATCATACCATTGAATTTTGGAAAAAAGAAGATTGATGCAAATATGGCTCTTCAGGTCATTGAATTCGAGATTTTGAAGCGTACCTTCCAGGAGTACGTGAAGGAAAAGGATTACGACACAACAAACTATCCTTTCCTCAAGCGGAAGATGGAGCTCTATCACTCAATGAGTGAGTCGAACCACAAGATGGCTGAAGCATACCATCACGACATCAACAAGAAGCTTGTAGCCATCCCCACCAATCCCATTAATGTTGTCGATGCCATCTCTCAGGCCATGGCGCCCTTCAAGGAGTGAGTGAGAAGTACTTGAGTCTCAGGTCAATCATATTCCGGCCCTGCAGATGGAGATTCAAGACCTACTCCTCGGCCTTGATAATGCCAATAAGGGGGAAGGATATACTGGCTATTCTGAGGACCAGTTTGTCGAAGAACAGATGCAGGTTTTCACTGCTGCAATGCATCCTCCCCCTCACACTGATATTCCTCAAGTCTCAGCAGAATATCAAGTGAGGCACAACAAAAGGCCAAGAGAAGATGAAGATCAGTCCAGAAGGACTAAGAAGAAGCTGTACTCAACAGAAACTGACACTACCCCTGCCAACGTGAAGAACGTATCTACAAAACTGATGCCTCATCAAGACTTAACCATCTTTGGCAATGCAGGACTACTCGTCTCACATGGGAAAAGATTCCATACTGTTGACAAATGGGTACCTGCTGATTTGAACAACTGGTATGAAGGGCAGAGGAAAGTTTTTGTAAAATGGTATTACGTCTTCGCGTGCATCAAGAGCAGCGTTGTGCCAGTTGCGGATGCTTGAGATTACTTCCTCTACTACCATGTTGATAAAGTGAAAGTAAGAAGGCTCAAGGAAGCAGCCGTGAAGGCTGGAGTCAAAGTAATCTCTTACCCAAGTTACAAATCAGTTTCACCTCCGTTGTCTGGCGGCCTTGTCAGCATTGCTCAAGTCGAGCTTGAGGTGAACACCTTGGCAAGAATCTACAGGATGGTACCAGATGCGAGAAAGGAGGACTATAAGAAGATGAGGAGCAGTGTTTACAAGATGTATGGTCAAAGCTCCAAATTGTAATTTATCTGCTTTCCTTGTAACTTTCTTGATGCTTTGTTTTGTACGTTCATACCGATGTCTTATCAGTATTTTTATAAAAAGAAAAGTTCTCCTCAACCAACCTGATGACAACCTCTAGTTGTCCAGGCTCTGTGTTATTCATTGCATTTTTAATTGTTGTGATTCTGTTTTCTTGCTTAGGGGGAAGATTTTTCTGTCTCCCCTGTTTCTGGTCTCTTTTGTCTATGGGTTTTGGCATCATCAAAAAGGGGAAAATTGTTGGGAAAATATGTGAAAAAGTTATATCTTGTTTTAATGATCCCAAAACCCTCTTAGACTATGCCTTAGTTGCTTTATATAGACCCACATGTTTTGGTCTTTAGAATAGACTGAAGACTGAAGACTAAAGACTAAAGACTGAAGTTTCGAAGACCGAAGTTCAAGAAGCAAGAGAAGCAGCATAAGAGGTTCTACACGTGGCAACTGAAGTTTCTTAAGTAAGTTACTGATGCCACGTGGAAAGTCGTCTTTTTCAAAGGAGAGTCAGCGCATTAAATGCGGAAGATTTGAAGATCGTCCTCTCTCCAGAAATAGCGCGAAGACCTTATCGCTTTGGTGCAAAACTTTTCTAAGCACCTTTTTCTCTATTCCTTGGAATCACGCCAGATTCGGAAGATAGGAAAGAGAAATTCAAGTTGCAAAAGTTCCTCTCTGTTCTTCATCTCACAACGGCAGATTTGAAGATACGATCTCCTCCAACGGATCTATATTTGAAGATGCCTATAAATAGAGAACTTCTCCAACACTTGAAGGTTACCGACTCAACGCATAAGCCAAAATTCTGCAGAATTCAAAAGCCAGTTTAAGCGTTCAAAATTTACATCAGTTTGAGTCGAAAAAGAGAACTTTGTTTTCAGTGTCAAATACTCTTAGTATTTTACTAAGTCTATTTCCTGTTCTCTTAGTTAGTCTAAGCCTTCATATTCCTATTATAAGCTTAGATATCCTTGTTGCATATAGTATGTTCTTTGTAACCTGATGGAATTTTTTGAACCCCTTTTCAAAGTTAGAAAAGAGTGAGTTTGAGTGTGTGTTCGTGACAGGTGTCTGAACACTAGGTCCTTAGCACCCGTAAGTTAAGAGTTTAGGCTTTCTTAGTGCCTGTAAACTGATAAGAGAAAATCCTACATTGTGAGTAGGTACTGACCTATAAAGTCAGTTTAAGGTTTGCTGTGCACCCGCAAGCACAAGCCCAAAGTGATTGACTGTTTGATCAGTAGTCCGTGGACATAGGAGGTGTTTCTCCGAACCACGTAAAAATTCTTGTGTGCTTTAAGTCTCTGCTCTCTGTTTTTCTATTTATATCTCTCTGCAAACTGAACTTCTAAAAACTGATCATTTAATTCTAAGTGTCTTTCCGCTGCTGAGTTATTAGTCTAACTGATAAATCTTCGGATAGTCATAAGATTCATAACTCTTCCTTTTTGTTTTCAAAATCAAGACTGAACTCTTTGTGAACTTCAGTTTGACAACAAGTTTTTATACTGAAGTTATCTGACTAAACAATTCTCAGTCACAGTCTTATCCTGTTTGAAAACTGATCTCTGTGTACTGATACTCAGTATCAGTCTCTCTTTGTGTTTTTCAAAAATAACCTACTGGTGTATTCCCCCACCCATACACCAGTTCAGCACCCCTCCAGGACCCAACATGTCCCAAATCCTTTTCATAAAATTATTTTATTATATGTACTTATCTCAAACCAAATAAAAATATGAGCTAGTTGCGAAAATTTATTTAATCGAAAATATTTACTTGGTCAAATTAATTAATTTATCAAGGTCGTCTCGCTTTGTTGAAAAGCTCCACGGTCGCATCTCCTCGACTTACCTCGTCGAAACGTTGCACAATTTCATCGCCTTGTTGAAATGCTCGTACATGTCCCAAATCCTATTTAAAATTTACTATATGTACTCGTCTCAAAAGTCATAGCTTCATGGCCTCGTCGAAATACTTGTACATGTTCCAAAATCTATTTAAAAAATAATTTTACTGTATGTTCTAATCTCAAACTCCACGATTATCGCCTATGATTTAGGTTTGAATCAGTAAAGTCTTTTGGTTTGAATTTATAATACATACCACAAAGAATTGATGTGAGATTCAAGTAGTAGTATCACCTCGTTTGGGAAGCTCATATTCACATCACTTCGACTTGCCTCACTTGAACACTGCATGGTTGCATCACCTCACCAAAATGTGGTACGATTGAATCAGCTCGTTGGAATGTTCGTACATGTCCCAAATCGTATTTTAAAAATATTTTTACTATATACTCCCTCTGTACCATTCATAATGTCCCATTGCTTTTGGCATGGAGATTAAGGAAACTAAATTGATGTGTTTTAAGGTGGTGTGACCCATATGGGGTCAACATGCTTTTATGTATATTTTTTTTTTCCAAAAAAGGTATGAGACATTATGAATGGGACAAACAAAAGAGGTAAGTGGGACATTATGAATGGGACGAAGGGAGTAATATTCGACTCAAACCCATATAGCAATATGAGTTAATTAAAAACTCATAGAGCAATATTAGCTATTTACGAGAACATCTATTTTAATCCTTAATATTTATATGGTCAAATTAAATTAAATTAATTAGGGGCGCCCCGCCTCATTGGAAAATTCCATGGTTACATCGCCTCGACTTGCCTTGCCGAAATGCTACATGATTGCATCGACCTCGCCGAATCGTTGCACGACTGCATCACCTCGTCGAAATGCTTGTACAAATTTCAAATCCTATTTATATACAAAATAATTTTACTATATGTGTCTAAATCCATATAGTAATATGAGCTAATTAAGAATTTATATAACAATATGAGATAATTAGGACCCGTATAATAATATGAGATAGTTAAGAATTAATAAAATAATATGAGTACCGAAAAAAATCTATACTATTATAAAAAAAAGGAATATACATTCTCAAATTGATTTCAAATTGGTTTAGAATTGAACGGCAATTTGATAGTTTTCTTAAAATCAATGGTTTGTTATAAATTTTCAAGAACATAATTAAATCAAATTAATGAATAGTTTCCATGATTTTCGAGTAGTGGGGGTACTTGACTATTTTTAAAACCTTTTCTTCAAAAAAGTTGAAGTGTTTATTTTTATTTATAGATTTTTTCTCTTTCAGAAAACATTTTTGTTACATTATAGAAAGATATACAATATGCATTTTGTATTAAAAATTTCGGTATAAATTTTAATTTGATACGTGTTACTCCATCTGTCTCGACGAAAGTGTTACGTTTGCTTTTGGCAACAAGAATCAAGGAGAGCCGAAAAGTAGTGTAAAGTGGTATAAAGTTTATTATTTAAAGTTATGTGAGTAATAAAGTGTTCAAAAAAGGAAACGTAACACTTTCATTGGGACGATCTAAAAAAGAAAACGTAACTCTTTCGGTGGGACGAAGGGAGTATATAATTTATAAATTTATAATGAACAAGTTATAACAATTAAAAAGTTCAAAAACTAATTATATATATTTAATGTTGGGTCCCGAAGGGTGACTGAACTGGTGTATGTGGGGGGGGGGGGAATATACCAGTGGGTTCTTTTTGAAAATAACAGAAACAAGACACAGAGTTCAGTTTTAAAACAGGTCAGAGAAACTGAGACTGAAGTTAGTTCAGTCTGA
>JAYJMF010000021.1:2580188-2591296 GCA_036873715.1 Salvia sclarea | reverse complement strand
CTTTTGTACTTTTGGGAATAAAGAAATACTTTTTGTGCTTTTAGGCTTGATTAAGTTGACTAATTTATGCCATATATAATACATGTGCCAATTGGAGTGCATGGAACACCCCAATTTAAAAAGTGTGTCAATTGGGCTGGGATGGAGGGAGTATTTGCTTTATCTGCAAGTCAACATTGCAAATTATTCATTTTGGAGTTTAGTATATCAAAAAGATTATTGCAGAAAAAAATACTACTCCCTCCGTCCCACCGAAGATGATATATTTCTTTTGGGCACGGAGTTTAAAGAGAGTTGAAAAGTAGTGTAAAGTGATGATAGAAGTATATATTATTTAAAGTTGTGTGAGTAATAAAGTGTCCCAAAAAAGAAACGTAACATCTTTGTTGGGACGTTCCAAAAAGGAATACGTATCATCTTCGGTGGGACGGAGGGAGTATAAATTAAAAAGGGTAGATGAAATTAGCTGTGGAAAGGGAGTTGAGGGGCTGCGAGAAAATCTCATCCTCTGGTAATTGATCAGTTATTATATTCGAGATCAACGGCCGGGATTTAATATCACTGGAAAAGTTATTCTTCAAGAGAATATTTCTGCTACTTGAACTATTATATAAACAAAAGAAAATAGTTGGTTATTGACCGTTAAAGATCGTAAACATATTCTTTTCTTGTCAAATGACCAAATTGATGCCTCATACCAAGAAAAACAAACAAATCTAAACTACTTTTGGATTTAACTAAATATTTTCTAATAAAATAAAAAAGGTTATTGGTTAAGATCTTGGATTATGACACTTTACTCTTGACGTAAATTGTGCAAAAGCATAAGTGACAGCAGAATATATAATTTTATCCGGTAGTTATTCTCTATATTTAGTACTAATATTTTCTTAAAATTGGAGATACATTTAATATATATATATAGTGTGTGTGTGTGTACTACCAAGGGACACTTGCCTCAAACAATATTATCTAGAAAGTCAGTATAATTCCACAATATAGAAAAATATTAGCAAAATATACTTCTCTAAGAATTGTCGAGATAAATCGATTTAGCACTAATAACTGAAATCATCTCAATAAAGTTCAATAGAAGAAAGAGAAGTAATAGTTTTGGCTTGTTCTTTTCTTATAGTCTTGCATATAAATCCCAAGAAGAAGAAAAAAGTCTCGCATTTCGGCGAAAGAAACAGAAAATAATCATGTACTAAAACTGAAGTGATTCCTAAAAAGTCAAGGTTAAAAGAGCAATTAAATGAAACTCTACAAGATGATAAAAAAGAAAGCGACAAGATTGTGGAATGAAGAAGAAAGCAAAAACTGTAACTTTCCCTCCTGTTTCCCTTCAAAATTTTCAATTTGATTTTTTCACCATAATCACAAAGGCGAGCAGCCCGAGATAAAGATAAAGTTCAAACTAGCAATAAATTTTAAAGAAGCAAAATTTGTTTCGATACGAAACTAGACGCCAAAGGGTGCATGTGCATTGTGCAGCCGAAATTGTTGAAGCTCTAACAATAACTAATTTAAATTTTTTAGAATATTAAATATCAATGTCAACAGTACTCTACTAGGGATTTAGTTCTTAATAAGTGATATCGTGATTGATTCTTAGTAAATTTGATAATGTTCTAGGGGATAGTGTTTTCTTCATAATTTTTACTTTTTTATATATCAAGGGCATACATATGTAAGGTCAAAAAGATCTAGTTAATGTTATAAAAATTGAGACACCCAAGAACTCTTTTTTACGAGTGATTATAGATTTAAATACCTTCCATGTGAAAGTTTTGTCAAGGAATCCAAAAATCCGAATAATGATTATCTAAACTTTCATGAAAAAATATTATATGAAAAATATTTATAGTTAACAAATCTAATTTAAACTAGCACTATGCGTTAATTTTCTACTTTAAATGTGATATTCATAACAAGAACTTATATGTATGCCTAATAAAAAGTGGAAATCAGTACCTATAACTATAATACACATCAAAATTCATGTAGCAAAACGTTATATGGTCTTCAATAATTTAATTATTTATTTTTAATCAGAAAAAAGAGAATATATTAAAAACGAAAGTAAGAAGAGATACCAGAAGTACCTACCATCTAACTATTACAACCTATCAAGACCAAGACATGACATACTCAATCGACACCAAGATAAAATTCGAACCTCCAAAGATAACCCAAGAAACCTTAACCGCCTAGATCGAAACAAAAACACAATAAGCACACCAAAAGAAGACTTTGAAACTCCGAGACAATCCAAAAAATCATTGCCGCAGGAGCAAACTTCTAAAAAAGAAAACTCTAAATCTCCACAGATAAGTAGAGACGGTCGGATGAAAAGAAGGTCATTCAAAGAACTGTTAGAAGAGCAGTCTTGGCGAGGGTGACTTTCCAAAACTCACATGGCCGCCGACAGCCTCCGTACAACCATCCAAACCTCTGACCACATCGAGCCCATCGGCTCGCTCTCACAAGTCTTCTAGATCCGAAAACGCCTTCACCAAGAACTTCCAAATCTGAAGCCGTCGCCAAGATCTTCTAGAACTGAAATCCAGATTTATTAAAATAATATTACTTTTTGCCAAAGCCCTCTTATGAATAGCGACCCATCACTAAGTCTCAAATTGAATTCCAGGATGAGAGAGAAGGGTGCTACTTGTCTTTAATAAAAGGACAAATATCAAATTAAATCCTAAACTATGTGGTTTGTACCAAAAATATCCTGAACTTTTAATAATATCGATAAAACACCTAAACTATTGATATTATACCAAATATTTCCTTATTACCATTTTTTATTTATAAAAAGCTGACTAGAATGACACATGGCAAAAAATAACTATTAAACCTAAATTATTAAAAAAATATTAAATTAAATTGTAAAAATGATTTAGATTGTTCCAAAAATATTCCCAACTTTTGATTATTTAAAGACACAAAATATTGGTATTGTACCAAAAATATCTTCATTAATATTTTTTATTATTGTACCCAAATATAGTACTATGTTTTTGTAATAAATTATTCTCATTTTATATTTTTGTTCTTTTATTCTTTTTTCCTTTATTCTCAATATTGTGCAATTTTATTTGTGAAAGATAATTAAAAAGTAATTGTTGTAGAATTTATATTTGCAAATAAAAGTGCACTGTGTTGAAAATAAAGGAAAAAAGAGTAAAAGAAAAAAAAATAGAAAATAGAAAATAAGAATAATTTATTACAAAAATACTATAATTTGCCATTTGGGTACAATAATAAAAAAATATTAAAAGATATTTTTGGTACAATACCAATATTTTGTGTCTTTTAATAATCAAAAGTTGGGAATAATTTTTACAATTTCATTCAATATTTTTTTTAATAATTTTTCTTTAATAGTCATTTTTTGCCATGTGGCATCCTAGTCATCTTTTTTATAAATAAAAAATAATAACAAAGATATATTTGGTACAATATCAATAGTTTATGTGTTTTATTGATATTATTGAAAGTTTCAGGATATTTTTTGTACAAACCACACAGTTTAGGATTTAATTTGATATTTTTCATTAATAAAAACATCCACATTCACTCTAATTTACATGGAAAATATGGAAAATAGATACTGGTCTCTTTTCTTTACATGAATTATTCAGTAGTTTTTAACATGTGCATTTAGGTTACTATGCTACTATACATATACATTTGTCAAATATCAAAATATTTTGATTTTTCGGGTACAAAATGCGTCAAATTTCAACACCTAAGTAGAAAAGATTGACACCATCAAATTAAACCCACTTACTTGGTACAAGTATATAGATGTAGATTGAAATGTCATCCAGCGGCAAAAATTTGGAAACCTATAATATTTTGGGTGCTACAATTTAATACAAGAAAAAAAAATGTAGTAGGGCAAAAGTAAAACGAATTTGTTGTGCAAAAGGAAGAATAAATTCCTGTCACTACCTAGTATTGAAATCCTTTGGTTGAATAAAGCGAAAAATTCTTGGTGACACAATAAAATCAGATAATAAAGGGGGATATGGAGATAAGAAAAGGGTATAAAGGCCTTTGCGGCATGTGGTGTGACGGTGAACTATTATCATAAAAGGAAAAATAAATATTATTACTAATTATTCTTGTAGTAGTGTAGAAGTGGATTCATGTAATTAATCTAACATAAATTTTATAGTCTTCATTACAATTAACCCAAATTAAAAAGGGCAAGTATAATTCTGTATGTTGTAGTAGTTTTTGTGGTAAAGAATGAAATGATGTATGCAGGTGATGTCCCCCACCCACAAATACAAAGGTTGGACGAGTAGTTGAGAAACAAATACCGCCCATGAAAATCAAAATCTAGAAAAAGAAATCTACTGCGCGTACCATGAATACAATACTACTAATGTTTTGTTTAAAATAAATTTATATTTTGAGCTGAAACAGTTGATGGTCCCCACCCCAACAAGTTTCAGTTATTTATATGACCATCTTTGTTCATTCCAACTCCAATCCAAACCGCTCTTTCTCTTCTTCCGCAGGGCAGAAAATGGCAGCTCTTGCAGTACTCCTCTCGCTCGGTTTTCTGGCGACGGCGTCGTACGTTCGCGGCGACGGCGGTGGTTGGACTTCTGCCCATGCAACATTCTACGGCGGAAGCGACGCCTCCGGCACAATGGGTACCCCAATTTTTATTACTATTATCTTTCTAAATTCGCTCGTTTTAACTAAGAAGTAGTGCGGCATTTGGTCAAACAGGTGGCGCGTGTGGGTACGGGAACCTGTACAGCCAGGGGTACGGCACCAACACCGCGGCGCTGAGCAGCGCCCTCTTCAACAGCGGGCTGAGCTGCGGGTCCTGCTACGAGATCCGGTGCGCCGGCGAGAAGCAGTGGTGCCTCCCCGGCTCCATCACGGTCACCGCCACCAACTTCTGCCCTCCCAACAACGCCGGGGGATGGTGTAACCCTCCCCTCCACCACTTCGACCTCTCCCAGCCGGTCTACCAGCACATCGCTCAATACAAAGCCGGAATTGTCCCTGTCTCTTACCGGAGGTCCCTCTCCATTTCCCCCTAACTCAAATTTCCCCAATTTCATTTCTCCAACGAAACCTAATTTGTAAACTGAATTTACGCAGGGTGGCCTGCAACAGGAAGGGCGGGATAAGGTTCACCATCAACGGCCACTCCTACTTCAACCTCGTGCTCATCACCAACGTCGCTGGCGCCGGAGACGTTCGCTCCGTTTCGATCAAGGGTTCCAAAACCGGCTGGCAGCCCATGTCCAGAAACTGGGGGCAGAATTGGCAGAGCAACTCCTACCTCAACGGCCAGAGCCTCTCCTTCAAGGTCACCACCAGCGACGGCCGCACCGTCATCTCCAACAACGTCGCGCCGGCGGCCTGGTCGTTCGGCCAGACTTTCGCCGGAGCTCAGTTCTGATGACAAGATGTTATTTTTTTAATTTTGAAAAAAGAAATGGTCACGAGTATTAGCAGTGTGACTATTATGTCTAGGGTTGGAGTTGGGATAGGACTACTTTTATATGGTCCTTTTTTAAGGCGGCCCAATTTATGATGGGCCCTTTTTTTTTTTTTTAATTTTCTTTTCTTTTTTGGAGTACTTTCCTTTTCCTGGCGTTGGAAGGAATAGGAGGAGGTGGCTGAGGTGGTACCACCCGCTCATTAAGTTGTACTGTTTCGAGCCCTTAGGGCTGAGGGCTTAAAGTTTTAGGTTAAACTTGGTTTGTAAACTCAATTTTCATACTAATCAAATGAAATTTATGAGTTTTCTTTTGTTTTTTAATTTGAAGATTCTGATTATCGAATTAACTGTGGTTTTTTAAATTTAGTGAATATCACTTGTATTTCTGAGTAACTAATTAAATTCAATAACGTTCAGCCAGCATAAATTAAGACCATAATAACTGATTTGTATTTTTCAACTTAAAAAATATACTCTCTATCCCATTAAATATAATATATATATATATATATTTTTCATTTTGATAGTATCAATCCAAAAAATAAAATAAATTTGCCTTAAAAAGCTAGTTAATAAAAATTGCTATAGAATTTTACGCATAAAACATCACTTTCTTAATTTTCATGTTCACAAGCGTGTTATGTTAGAGTTCAAATTATTTTTGACTTATTAAAGATGCCGTTAACATATCAATTAAAAATTAAAATTATGAACTGTGGATAGTAACATCTTGTTAGCCATGTGATAGTTTATAGAATACATTATTTTAAGTAGTTATTAATTCACGACTTGAATTGATCATTTTGAAACTGTCAAGGCAAACATATTTAGTTCATAATTTATTTTATCCCTTGAAAAATACTCCCTCTCCCTCCATTATTATTGGTTTGCGTTCTTTTTTTTTAAGATGTGTTTCATTATTATTATTTTATTTCGTTTCGGACATCTTTATTTATTATTAATATAATTTTAAATATTATATATTTTTTATTATTAGTTTACATCATTTTCACTATTTTTTAATTCCTTTAAAGTATTGTAAAAAAAAATGAGTTAAGAATAATAGGATAGAATAACTAAATTGCGTTCTCTTTGATGGAAAATTATCATGTGAAAAAGAGGGATAAGAAAATATTTTGCCTCTAAATTTTTCCTTCTTTTCCATCCCCTTGTCTAAGAAAAAGAATTTTACTCTTTCTTCCTCCTCATTTTCACTATAATGGAAGGATAATATTTTCACTCCTTGCAAGTGGGATAATATTATCCTTCCATTTGAGTAAAAAGGAGAAGAAAGAAAGAGTAAAACTTCTATTTTTAGAGAAGGAGATGAAAAAGAAGGAAAAATTTAAAGGGCAAATGTTTTCTTTTCCCTCATTTTCTCATGATAATTTATCCATAAAAGAGAACGAAACCTAAAAGGATAAAAGAAACAAAGAATATTGGGTCGATCCTAATAAGGTCTCCTCGCCGGCGACGACAGAGGAAGCAACCCGCCTGCTGTGGTAAGGTAAGGTCGTGTCGCGGCTGCTCCACTCCGCTGCGGTCTGATGAACTGAACTTCGTTGCCTTCCCGCGCGCCAAAGAATGACATAAATATTTTATTTTTCTTCGTTACAATCATTCCCAACACAAATTCAGAATTCGGGTAATTATTAAACTCACTCTGACCACATATTGGGGTTTGACTAGTCCATTAAATTACCTTTTTGGCAGATAAATTAATTATCCTGGTATGGGTGGATTGTTGCATGTACTCCATCCGTCTACTACCTAATTATTTTATACTCCCTCCATTTCATGAAACATGTAACATTTCTTTTCATCATCGAATTTAAGAAGTTAGTATTAGTGTTGTAAGTGAGTAGGTAATCAAGTAGAAAAGTGATATGAGGGTGAAATGGGAAAATAATAAAGGGTGCAATTAGTTAAGATAATTATACTTAAAATCCTTTTTTTTTTTCTTTTTCTAATTTTAACTCAAAATGGAAACATAACAAGTTTCGTGGAACGGACTAAAAAGGAAAACGTAACAAGTTTCGTGGGACGGAGGGAGTACTCTTTTTGTTATTTTCTTATGTTTATGAATTTTTTACCTATTTCATTTTTTTATAAATGAATTCAAAAATGTATTTAATTTATACTTTCAATATATCATTTTATTTACTATCAAATGATTATTGGACTCACGTCTTTAATATTTTATCTAATGGAGTACTAATTAATTTGAAATACAATACAAATGGAACATTATCTTCACTTACAACATACTCAATTCAACATACTCAATTAAGTTATCAAAATGTATATTCAAATTAAAAAAGAAAATAAAATTCGTGGACGAATAAAGTATATAATATTTTAATAATATCCAATATCTTCCTAACATATTCTTTTCAGAATATTGTGAAAAGATCAATTGCATTCTCAAACCTTAGATGCGGCCTGCGGGTATCTGCTTTCCAATAGAACTATATTCACACTTGTTTGATAAAATATAAATCTTCATCAGCCTTCTAGATTTAAAGGTACTACATTATTTCCTTCCATCAAGAATTTACTTGATGGACCTTGAGGGTTTTAACAAAAATATTTTGATAGATTCATTTTAGTGTAGAAAGAGTTCCATTATGTCGAATTAATAGTGTACGTAATAAGGTGGACTTTTTCTAAAAAAATCAGTCATATGTAAGATTGAATTATAAAGATTGTTTATTTATTCCAAAAAAAAGAAACTGATACAGTACTCATTATCGACGCAAAAATGACAAATTAAAACTGATATAGAGTATCAAATTAAATACGATACAAAACCTATATCTAAATCTATTAATAAAAGAACCACCAAAATACCCTGATTAAGACAACTGCGCGCATGCATGTTGGCTGTTGCTTCAATAAAGTATATTTATCATCGTAATAATATACATAGTAAATACATAGAAATTATAAATAACATCAATATAACACAATGAAACCTTATTAATATCTTAAATTTTACTACGTACTACACGTTGAAGATTAAAAAACTATATAGCAAAATTATTTGGAACACTAACCTTAGTTATCTTTTTAACTAATAAATTGTAAATTGAAAAACATGAATTTTCAATCATGTTTTGAGGTGTATTTGGGATGTATTCATGAGTGGAAATCACATTTCGGATGAGTTTATGCTTTAGTTCGCTTATATTTTGAATACTTATAGTATTATATATTTGGTGAATTACAAAAGAAATAGAGTAAATATTAATGAGATTGGGATATATATATATATATATATATATAGGATCTACAAAAGTCTCGATAAGAGAGCTTGTCCAAAATTGGTGCATGAATTGGAGTTCAAATAATGGAGAACGATCCCAAACAAAAATAGTAGCACATAAGCTCTAAGACTCCTGTCATTGCCGCTATATATTATTCCAAAGAGTTTGTCGTGGCTCGTGGTCGCGAGTCCGAATACGAGGGAAACGCCCAAGGAGTTTGCGCCCGCGAGCTAACTGTGTGGAGTCGCAAGCTAAAGGTGGAAAATAGGCTTAACTAAAGTTGTACAGTATTTTCTTTCCTAGTTGAACCCAAAGTGCTAAATAAATTTTTAACAATTTAATTCAATAATTACCCTAAAATATATGGTTATGAATTATATAGTTTTATTTAATATTTTTACTTCATATAGTTCAGAATTTAATCCGATAATCGCCCAATTTTAAATTGGAAGAGAAGAAGAAGCCTCTCACTTTCTCACTCTCTGAGTTTCGAGTCAACAAACAAATTAAATGCGTATTTCCAAAGCGTAAAGCAGAAATTGCCTTTTCTTCTTTCTCGGATTTAGGACTTGGACCACCACTCTTCTTGCTGTATAAACATACACTTACACATACAATGCTTTATAAATGAAAGACAATTAATCCTTTTGTCTGAATTTCAAAATTGCATTTTTTTCTCTGCCGTAATTTTCTATAAATGTACAAATTTCTCCAAAATTTTGTTTATCAACCATATTAAAAAATTTAATAAAAAAGTATACAATTTTCTTTTTAGAATTTAGTTTATGATCTGAAGTTTATTACTATCTAATAATTGGGTTGTTTGGAGACAAATTAATAATCTAAACCTATTGTTTGGACTTAGGCCGAAATCCAAAATTTATATAGTAGTATGTGTGTATTATTTATCTACATTTTTTATTTGATTAAAAATCAAAATTTAAGCCTTGTTTACAGTTTGTGGTTTATAAAAGGTTAAACCTTTCAATATAAAAAGGATTTATGACAAGAATAATAAAAGTAATAGTACTAGGCATAATTTGTTTTTCTCTGATCTATTTGATCGAGTAGTAATATATATTTTAAAAGTTGGAGGGAAACAAATATGTTAGAGATGTTTGAAATTATGTGAACAAATGTTGGAGAATATAGATTGCTTAGAGGAGAAGGTTTAGGTATTCTTTTACAAAATAACAGTAACACTTTTCTAACTCAACGCCTATGTGGAGTAACATAATACCAAAAAGTAGCGGCTACCGATTTGATATTTCATTTTTTTGTTGTTGTTTAGAAAAGCAGCGCAATTCACGTGCGATCGAAATTGACAAATCGAGGCGGATGTAATCTTTGGTACATGTAGTTATTATTGTGGTGAAAATCAAAATGTTGAAGAAATGTTTAGGTTACCATAAGATAAAGAGATGAAGTGGTGGAGAATCATATTATTGTTACTCATTTCTAGAGAAGTAAGTTACAAAATCAATCGATTACGTCCAACTCAATCAAGTCACAATAGCTTTATGATGAGCCAAATTAAACTCTAGTCACTCACACTTACGATTGTTAATAAACAGTAATTGGGTCTGAGTTTGCGTTATTATGAACTAGTATTTGCGCTTGTGCGGGATGAATTTAGGTTCAGTGTTTTTTTTCTAAATAAATTAATATTAAATAAATAATTATAATTTTATAATTTACATATATTCAAAATCAATTTGAATAAAATAGGATAAATCAAAGTGACGAATTTATTTGAGAAGTATGTCTAACTTGGAACAAAATTGTTTACCCCTCCTACTGCATTCCTACATTCTCCAACAAATTCAACTATTAAATCTCAACTCTCTCAATAAGTTTCGAATTATTTGAACTAATATAAAAGGAAATATGCAACTGCAAAAATGTCTAAAATCTCAAATATTTTGAAATAGTTATAGTATTAATTGATGTAATATACCTTTACGAAATGCATAATTTATAATATAAATTTCGCTAAACGTCATAAAATTGATTATTTAATTTAATGCAGAGCTTTCCAAATTCATTTAGTATTAAAATATTGACATGCAATAAAATTATAATCTCATATTACGTGGATTAGCTATACTTGATAATAATTTAATTTAAGGGCAAATAGCCCGTAAATTGGTGAACTTTGCTCAAATTCTTGTTTTGCACACCAGCTTTAAAATCGGCATGTAAATTGCCAAACTTTCAATTTTTCTGATTTTGCAACCAACGTTAACTCCGGCGAAATCAATGCTGACGTGTCCGACCGGAATGCCTACGTGTTCGCCGCCGACCGATAATTAATACCACGTCACATTTAATTAAGGGAAAATTTGCCTGTAAAATGCTGA
>JAYJMF010000021.1:2502475-2518168 GCA_036873715.1 Salvia sclarea | reverse complement strand
TTATTCTATGAAGACAACTCAAAGGAAGATACATCAAAGAGTCGCTCAAGAGATCAATTTGGCGGACTTATTCAATAAGATGTTATCAACATCAATATTTAGAGATATATTGGCGAACAAGATCGACATGGACCGACTCAAAGATCTACAACGATTGTTTTCAGGGGGGTAGCTGTACTCTTTTTCCTTCAATCAGGTTTTTTGTCTCATTGGTTTTTTCTTGACAAGATTTTAACGGGGTAACATCCTTATAGGGTTCGACATCAAGGGAAAGTGTTATAGAATATTCATTGTACACTTACAGATACACTGATGAATACAATGATATTCTCTTTATTATTATTCTCTCTATTCTCTCTAGTTTATCACACTTATAATTATTCTTTTCAATTCGTTATTTACTTGAAAAGGTATCCATTGCAATCAAACAATAGTATTTACTCTTTTGTTTGCAAAATTAAAGCTCAATAGAAATATTTTAGAGATGAAAGGGAGATTTACGGTGAAGCTCTACCGACAGAATTATAAGAGGTCAAGTTAAAGTTTTCTTGTTCTACTAATTTAGTATTCTTTATTAGGAAATATTATGTCATTGCATACGATTTTCCCTCTGCTTTTTTTATTAATTAATTGGTACCTCGAAAATTTTATGTTCTCTCATTCAGACTATCAATTCTTAAATTCACGTTTTCTCCGAATCACGAACATAGATGAACTCATCTTTTGCGAACGACTTCAAATTCTAATAAACAAATGAAACTTTGATTTAATCTAGTTTTAACTGGACTTAACAAAAAATACAAAAGCCAAATTGCAATCTAAAAGTTCGACTTAAAAATTAATTTATGTAGTCATGTTGTATTTGTAAATATATAATTATTTGAACTATAAATCATGCTATACTTTACAATGAAAATTAATTTTAGACATAGGCCTTCATCTAAGAAAAAATAACTTAAGATGAGACCACATTTATTAGAATTATTAAATTAAACTTAATAAAAAGACAAAAAAAAATATGAATGCATGCATCATAATATATAGTTGGCGTGAATTATTCGCTATGAAAAGGGATTAATTATTGATCTTGTATTCCTGAATGAGTCTGTGAATTAATATAAGTATTTTATTAGAATAAAGTTTATTATAATAATTTTATTTATTTTTCTATATAATAATGAAGATACTAGATATTATGTTAATGGTAGTTTCAATTACAATCAAATTTGATTGATTTTATTGCCTATATGGCATTGTCACATCAACGGCGTGTATATTAACGTGTACCTATGGTGGGTAGGGGAGTGAAACTGATATTATTATGTAAGCTATGTTTTTTTCGTCTGTTTAAGCTTCAGTTATGTAAATTTTGTATTGATGTTAGCTTTAACTATGTTTGTTTATGTTTCAATTATGTCTTTATTTGCATTATATCTAATTTATTTTCATGTTTCAAAATATATTGAGTTTTTTGCATTACTATTTTAAGTTTGATTAAAAGAATCTGAAAAAATAATTAAAATTGAATAAATAAAAAAGAATATTCCTTTTTTATTGTAAAATAAAATTGACGATTGAGAACGATTTATTATTTTTTATTTAAAATAAAGAGAGAGATATTATATTTCGCAAACAACTGGAGATGCTGTAAGAAAAACATTAAAAACAAAATGTTTGCCGCCATTGCCGTCACAAAATCAAGATACTGTAACACAAAATCCATGCACACAAGCAAAAATATAAATGCTTAAGGATACATATATATATATTTATAGTTTCCTAATGCAATACTCCACAAAATCCACACACCATACTAAAGAAAGAGTTCCAATCAGGCAATCACTTTTCTATTCTCTTCTGGAATTTCTTCCAAGATTGTAAGCAAACTTTAGTATTTATGCAGCAATATTCACCCCTTTCTTCCCTCCAATTTTCATTCTTTATAACACTTCTCACCATCACAGATCCACCCTTCAGCAGTGGCCTTTTCTCCATCCGTTGCTTCTCTTCTTCTGCCTTCGCCTTCGACCTCGCCCTCATCCTGCAAGGCGCACTTTGGGTGGAGATCAAAGTCGCACTCGTCACAGTAGTACGACCATATGCGCCCCTCCTCGCTGCAGCCGTCACAGTTGAAGAACTGGCGCTTGGTGAGGACGAGCTCGTGGTCATGAGATGTGTGCTTGACCTTCTCCGGCCAACCTTCCGCCATCTTCTCGTAGGAGGCCTCAATCTCCTTGATCCTCTCTGCCGTGAAGGGATACGCTTGTGCGCCGTGGCACATGATCTGCTCCCGAGCATCTGTCGTGACGGTTTTCCCCGTTGGCCCGATCGCGACCACCATTGGGATGCCCCTGACCTTGAACGACTGGCTTAAGGTTTGCTTCCGTTTGTCGCCAAATGGGAGAGCTAGCCACGGCATCTTTGAGAAGAACTCGTCGAAGGAGGTTTGATCTCGGTCGCTCGAGATGAATATCACTTCTAAGGCATTTCCCTTTTCCTTGATTTCGTTATAAGCTTGAGTAAGAGCCGGAAGGAACGCGCGGCACGGGGGGCACCAGTGGGCTGAGAAGTAGAGCAGTACGCTTTTCCCGACAAGATCCGACACTGGAAACTGAAATAGGAGTCTTTACGTTAGCAACAACGTTATCCCACGACAATACCTCGAAAACTCGATCATATATTGTCGGTCTAATCTATCATGCAAAATTCGTTTTGACTGATCAACGAACTTTCTAGAGCATTCATACCTTGAGCCCTCCTTTCCCTATTACGAAATCGCAATCTTCGGATACCAAAATGGATTCCAGAGTTTGTGCTTCACGCTTCGCCTTTTCTATCTCTTCAAGCTTGGCGAATGTCTCGGGCGTGAAAGGATATGCCTTCACACCATGCTCCTCAATGGCTTCAGCGACGTTTGAGTGAAGTGTCTTCCCGTCTGGCCCAATCACAACCACGGTAGGGAGGCTGTTGAGATCAAAATATCGGACGAGTTTGGTACAGCATTTATCCTTCAGGGGCAACGAAAACCACGGGAGGGTAGCAAACTCTTCTTGAAACGACGGCTCATCATCATCCAGAGGTATCATCACGACCTCAAAATTCTCACCATTGTCTCTCAAACTCTTGTAAGCTTCGATGAGCTTCAGATTAAAGGCGAGGCAACCATTGTACGTCGACAAAATGAAATATAAACCGATGGTCTTGCCTTCAAGTTCGGCGACGGGTACCTTGAACGAAATTAGGCAAATAACGTCATTTTATTTATCAGTATTAGCACTGCATTAAGCAAAGAAAAGTCGAATAAAACCAAACCTTTTTCCCGTCAGCTGATATCACGTAGTCCCTCGACTGAGACACGAGCAAGGTTTTCAGCGACTGGTTCGCCTTCGCTGCTGCTTCTCGTTCCTTGAGTTTTTCAATATGTTGGGAAGTAAAAGGGTACCCTTCCGCCTCATACTCTTGGATGACTTCTACTCCTTCGCTTGTTAGAACCTTCCCGTCCTCATCCAAGATTACGAGGTGGGGTATTCCACTCACGGCGAACAATGCATCCAGTCGCTCACGTGCTTCAGAATCAGAGAATGGAATTGCAAGCCAGGGCATCTTGTTAAAATACACATCAAATGACTCGCCATCTTCATCACCAGAGACGAATACAATCTCGAATTTGTGATGCTGCTGGAGTTCGTTGTAGACTTCCACCAACTTTGGAGTGAAACTCTGGCATGGGCCGCACCATGATGCGGAGAAATACAATCCAACTATCGTCCCCTTAAAACTATCGGGTTTCACCTAAGGGATTTAAGAAAATATTCAGCAATTTTTCCATTGAATTCGTTTCATCCAAGACCATCATTCCATTATTCGATAAAGTCAACTAGATTTCCAGAAGATCGAACAGAAACAACAATGAATTAGAAACCATTCTCCAAAACAAACACAATTCTATAGTTGGTCACACTACACACAATCCGGTAATAAAAATCATTCTCCAAAACACACACGTTGAATTAAGAGTTCAAAATCATGATCTCTGCGTTAAATACTCCTAGACATAGTAAGCAACCATTTAAGTCTCTAATCAGCCAATATGTTCCACAAATCGTCCCGTTTTAAGTCATCGACAATCAACAACATACCAACCAAAAATTCAATCCTTTTACAATTGGTTCAAAACAAGGTCTAGCAAGAATAGAAGTCATCCCATTTCTGTTTTAAGTCATTGACACTCAGCAACAGAACAAATCAAAAGTTCAAATATGCTTAATTGGTTAAAATAGCAAGAGTAGCAGACATATCCCGTCTCCATCTAGTCATCGACAATCAGAAGAAACACTAACCAAATATTGATACCCATTCACAATTGCATATTGTTTTCCATGAAGCCATCAACAATACCAATCGCACATTCAATCTGTATACAAAAAGCTCAACTAGAAGGTCTAGCAAGAATGCAACTAGTCTTATTTCCAAAGTCACCCGGAATCACTAACAACACCAACCCAAAATCAATATCTTTTCACAATCGGTTCAAAACTAGAAGGTCTAGCAAGAATGAAACTCGTCTCCTTCCGATTAAATCAGCAATAACACCAGCCAAAAACCGAGTCTTTTACGAATCAGATCAAAGCTAGAAGGCCTAGCAATAATGAAACTCATCCTATTTCCATTAACTCATCCAGAATCAGCAAAAAGAAAAAAAGAAAATTGTTTCTACAATTAGTTAAAATAGTCATATATAAGATAATCAGTAATAACACTAACCAAAGATTCAATCTTCACTGAAAAGAAAACCATAATAAAAACAAGAAAGTTTTCAAACAATCACAATGTCCCTCCCATCAATACAAAAGTCTCAAACTAATAGAGTAAGGCCCAATATAGTTTTCCCAACTGGAACACAAAAAACAGCAAAATTACTTACTCAAATTCAAGAAAACATACTTCAAACAATATATGACACTCAGCAACAGAAAAAATCAAAACTTCACTCTTTTTACAATGGGTTCAAACAGCAAGAGTAGCACTCATGCCGTCTCCATATAGTCATCGACAATCAGAAGAAACACTAACCAAAATTACTTAATCCAATTCAAGAAAACATACTTCATACAATAAAGCCACAATTCACCTAGTACAAAACCTTAAATCAAACTAGCAAATACTTCTCTGAAAATCTAAAAAATCGAGAAACAAAAAATAATAGAGTGACTAAAAAATAACCTGATCACCATTGTTGCGGACTAGGTAATCCCTTTCTGGAGAGCAAAGAACCGAGCTAAGCTCATAGCCAGCATCGCCGTTTGTAATTTCGGCAACGCCATTACTCTCCATTTTGTGGTTAAAGGAAAAAAAGCCCAAATATTTTTCTTGATTGAAGCGAGAGAACACTCAAAATCGTAGCTAAGGCACGCTGGATTTCAGTTGGTAAAAGAGCTATTTATGCTAATTAATGATACTGCAGAAAGCAATCGATATCAAACTTTCAAGAATTTTCTTGGCGCTGAGAGCAAAAGTGAAGTCAACTTCCCGTTTTAGACTCTTTAAAAAATTTAAGGAAAAAAAAAAAAAAACCTTCCCGTTTTAGAGACGAGTCATAGCCGTGTCAAGATGCTTGATCTTTGCTTAATTCCTTAAGAGGGTCGTTGGATTTTGTTCCTTTTGGTTTTAACAGCCATGATGCTTCCATTTTTACGTTTTCTACTTTGTTAATTAAGAATTAATATTTGAAACTTCCTATCATGTTTCAAAGTTTAAATGCGTTAGTTGTGAACAAAAATAGCATCAATTTTGCTTTTTTCTCTCTCTTCTTGTTTAATGATAGAGCATATTCTATATGAACAAAATTGTATGAAAAGACTAAAAGGTAATAAACATGAAAGTTCCAAAAGAAAAAGGTTGGGGTACTGAATAATAATTTGGTTTCTAACATGTGCACTAAATGTTTATGAGATTAATCACGCTTCCATTATTGCTTCCTCCGTTTTTTTTTATCTTAGCACTATTTTTTATTTGGTGTATATTTTTAGTAATGGTACTTGCCAAAAAAGAAATAAATTTATCTTAGAAAATTGGTCAACAAAAGTGGCTACATCATTTTACATATAAAAACACTATTTTCTTAATCTCCGTGCCGAAAAAGGTAGGTGTCAAGCTTAAATATACAAAGGGAGTATCATTTTTGGGTGAAGATCGATCCTTCATTTAACAGATCAACAAATTCCATAAGTTTGTTGTTTAGGGGGCAAATGCTAGAAAATAATGATACAATTAAAGTATAAATTGTGTCATGAATTGTTGTTTATAAAAGAAAATATTACTGGCATAAAACTGTGGTTTTCAACCACCTAGCTTATGATTCACTAGGATTAATCGATGATACGGATATTTGATGAGTGTGAATTTAGGTGTTGCAACTTGTATAAGAGATGCGTTGGTTGTGGCTGCCATCAATCTTTGTGCGTTGCTAGATTATCAACTCAATCTAATACATTTTGGCTTCAAAATTCATATGTTTATCACAATTTTTTCAGCCCCACCAATAACAAGAAATCCACTGAAAATGAAATTTGATGGTTGAAAAATGGGATTGCTAATCCATCAAAACAGTGATTCAATCATTGATGATAACAGCAAATATTGTTGACGTAAAAGATGTGCGTATATTAGATTCAACGCAGGTTGTGCATATTTTGTTTTTGGGTGGGGTGATGTTGGGAGCTCGGATAGAGATCAGTGATATTTTAGTAGGTCAACTAACACCCTAAATGATGAAAGAATCCTCGTATGTCTCTAAAGAGAGATTGTTACGGGCTATAATCCGCATTCAGGTTATCTACTTCAAAAGAAACTCGTTTAATATTGAACTCACCGTGTTTTTCTTTCTGCAGATTAAGCTTATATATATTAAATAATATTGTTTAAATATTTTTTTGAAGGTTCTAGGGGGAAAATAGTATATCTACTAATATTTTTATTACTTACTATTAAATAAGGATTTTTCATTTTAATTGGGGTTGGATGTGTAAAGATGTACTGCTTGGATAATTCAAAGGAAACTTAAATAAGTAAATAATTAAAAAAGGGGCTAGCAAATAAAATCACCATTATTATTAACGTATCGTACGTGAATCCCAAATGGCCCGTGTAAATGTGCTATGAGTTTCAAAAGATGGCCGTTTGGGTTCATATATGGCCCAATATCTTAAAGTCCAAATTAATGCAAAAGAAATTTGGGCCATCCTTATTACACTGGGTAATTAATTCTATTCATAGCCCATTCTTAACACTTTATAACTTCTTAATTTAATAGTTTCTCCATCCACAAAGAGTGATGTACCTTGGTGGATGACGCAAGTTTTAATAAAGTAAATTCTATGTGGTTCAAAGTTAAAGTAAATTTTGTGTAGTTGAAAATTAAAATATTGTGGGTCATGTCCTAAAAAGAAAAGAAAATGTGCATACTTTTGGTAGATACTCAAAATAACAAAAACTGCATACTCTTAGTGGACTGAGAAAATATATAATAAAAATGAATAAAAGTAGAAATATTTCAAGTCGTTAGGAAAATCGAGATGGAGAAGAATGTTGGCGGCATTTCTTGATTGATGGGACTTAGAAGGAAGAATGCCGTGACTGAGAGTCGGTTGGAGAGAGGAAGACAGAATTTTGTTCAATTTACTCAATCATAAGTGAAATTAGGTGTTGGGATTGGAGTTTATTTTTGACTGTGGTGTGAATGGAGTTTTTTAACATTGTGAAAATGTTAAATAAAAAAAAAACATTGTGAAAATGAAGAACTTGAAGCCAAGATAGAATTGCACAGAAAACTATAAACTAAAACATCTGCGGGTCAAAATTGAACCCCTCCAATCACTCGTTCAATAATTATTTCAAAGGAAAAGTTCAGAGAGTTCCCATGTCCAAGCCTTGATCCGCAATTTCTGAAAATTCGTTTGGAAAGAATACACCAGTGAATTCGTGAAATGGGCTGATTTCTTTTTATTAAATACTACTGATTTGGGGGGTTCCGGAGGATAGAAGAGTAAACAATTTTATTTTTATTTTTTTGATAAGGAATATTAAATTTATTAATGTATTGTATTGTACTTTTAATTTTTAAATAAGAAACTATAGTGAGTAATCTGTGGATTATTAATAGAATCTATCTTTATTATTTTTTCTATATTTTGTGAAAACAACAATGCTTTTATCTTTACCTAAAAACACAAGGATTTTATTATCACCTTTGAATTCATAAATTGGTCCACAATCGAGTCAACCAAATAATCTATTATATATATAATAAGGGAGTTGAAGATTTCAAATTGATTTGAAATCAATTGAAAATCAATTGGATGGTAATTTTGTAATAATATACAAAATTAAGGCTAATGCACAAAATTATGGAATTCCCATTTTTTAGCACACTACTGGACGTGGAGTACTCACTTCCTTTTCCGAATTGGTATCTTTTCTTTTTCTTTTCTATTCTTATTTTTTATTCAAATTATTTTTAAAATTCTAATATAATTATTATCAATAGTATTAATTATGGAATACTTTTTGTTTTATCATTTTATTAAATTGCAAAATTTGAAAATTATATATTTAAGTGTAATATCATAAACTATGCGTTCTTCTATTTTTCTTAGTAGATGCAATATACTATTTTTTTTAGTTATATAGTAATTCAATGTATGATGTTAATATGAAATTTATTTCGTTTTGCATGAAATTTTACTATAAACAACTACATATGTTGCAATGGTATATGTTTTCGAAAAAATTGTTCTTTTACATATTTTAATTTTTTTTTTATACAAGGAATCACATTAGCTGATTATTTTATTCATGTTTATATAAATTTTACAATGATCATTCAATTTATTCATGATTAACTGTACTTACCAATGTATTTTATAGATTGAAATTATTATTATGTATATTTGGAGTTGGATAATTATAGAAGTCATTCCATATGTTATACTTTGATTTCCAACAAATATGATGGGTACATAAATATGATACCTTAAAATTGTAATTGTTTTCAAGGTAATGGAATCATTTGATAATCTTGATTTCAAAGTGGAATTAATAAGAGTACTTTCATTAAATATCGTTGCATATTAGTAATCGTATTTATTTTGTTAATATACTGCTATATTTTTTACAATTTCTTTTAAGATTACAATTCACACTTGACACTCACATACCCAGAATGACTCGAATCCTTGATCTATTGATTAGAAAAGTCTTTTTTGCAATACATTTATCAAATTATGTATAAAATGAAATGTTTAAATTTTATGCTATTTCACATTACTTAGGATATTTTATTTTAATTATTATTATATAATTTTTTCTATAATTATGCCCGTGCATCGCACGGAGAGCGAATCTAGTTGATTTGAATAATTGAGTTAGTAAACCACTCACGTATCAACAATTGAGCTAGTTAAGTTTTGGCTCATTTTATAGAAAAGAACAATTAACATTATGAATCTCGTTTAGTTGTTTCAATGCACTACTAGCTTGTTAGTTAATTTAATTTACTGAAATAAAAATGTTGTGTTATTAATAAGGAATGACTAGATTCAATCTTTCCTAAATGAGAATTGGAAATATTATCTCTTTCTAAATTACCGTGAGAGGTTCTTATGTAATATACCAACTCAATTGAAATAATATAGTATATCTTTAATAATTTAATATAGTATATCTTTAATAATTATAGATATTGGTAAATGACAAAAATATCCAATTATGTACGTACATAATACATATTATGTACATTTAGTACTATCCTGATTTTAATTAAAAAAATAATTTATTTTATTTTTAAACAACAAGTTTACTAGAGGTGGTTATTTTTTTTGTAATAATATAAGGTTTGATTAAGCAATCAATATATTTATGACTTATTATGTTAAATTACACATTTAATTTAAAATTAAGAATTTCATGCGTCCAATCTAGCTCACTAGTTAATACTCTCTCCCTTCGTCCCATTAGAAATGTACCTTACTTTTGGGCCCGGAGATTGAGGAAGTAAGACTTTTGTGTATAAAGTGATATAGCCCAGTAAATTGATTAATTTTTCAAGTGAAATTTATTACTTCCACCTTTTATGGCATGTGCCATTACTAATGAAATAGTAAAAAATGACAAGGATTCCATTATTAATGGGATGGAGGTATCAAATTAAATCTATCCTTAGTTTTAAACTAGAAGAGTCTATCTGTATTGGGTTTAAGCGGTATACATTTATGGGAAATTATCTATGTATACTACGTATGGTATGTTTTTTACAAGATTTTATCAAATTTGTGTAGTTTGTTGCCGTGTTAAACTTTGAGAAGGCGCTGGGAAGGAAACTAGGCTAATTAAAGTAGTTGCTTCTAAAGAATACTTGCCTTAAAGCATTAATTCCTAAGGCGGCTAGCGGCTTCTTGTTTTTCCCTTTTTGGGAAATGACATAATTATACATTGTGGATGATGTATATATATGATAAATATATAGGACATTCATAGATTCAAATAATAGAGTGTCCCGTTGTTTCAACATACGTGAAATTAAACACTAGCTTTAGAGCGTGCATGTATCGATCAGTAGAATTGTTGTTCAAGGCCAAACGTCTCAGGTTTGAGTATAAACGCGACATAACCTTTAAATTTATTTGTATATTGGCTAGAAAAAGAAAACAATAAGAGCTTTATATCCAAAATTCCAATTTCCATCTTACATTTAGATTTGGGATTGGATATAATTAAGGCTTGATGTGTTCATCTCGTTGGCCAAATTAATAATATCGAAATAAAAATCGTAAACTTATGGATAAACACTATATATGTCATGAAAAAGACAGAGACTATGTCATAAGTAATCAAGAAAGGAGAGTGAATCCCCTGTGCCACAATTTCCGTGTACCACCGTGTGCCATTACGAATTTTAATATTTTTTAATAATGTTTATTATAAAATAAAATTTTATTATGTCATAATATAATATGATTAACATTTATAAAAAAAATTAGAATTTTTAAAGATTATATACCATATTTTTGAAATAACCATCCACTTTTTAATCAAAATATTCCAAAACTATAGTATATAATTTTTAAAAATTCTAATTTTTTCCATAAATATTAATCATGCTGTATTATGACATAATAAAATTTTATTTTTTAATAAACATTATTAAAAAATATTAAAATTCGTACTGGCACACGGTGGCACATGGAAATTTGGCACAGAGGATTCCATCCGAGCCAAGATTGGTCTCTGTGCGCCAGCTGTTTGATAGAAGTCCCCAAAGATGTTCGAGTTTTGGAATACGCGAATATCCACGTAAAAACTTTGTTAATTCTTTTTTTTTTATTAATAAATAAAAACATTAATGCAGAAATAAAACTTTGTTAATTCTTGTTTGTAAGGATGGATACCTGAATTAAGAGATTTTGAAAAAAATTACAAAATGTATTACAAAATTGGGAAAATATATATGCTTTCTACGTCCAAGTTTTGGTAATTAAGTAACTAATAGGGAAACACATAGGAGTTTTGGTAGTTAACTAATTGTACTAAGAATTTCTTTTCCGATTCATCCGTGGCACCATCCAAGAATTGTTTTTGAATCCAATATCTATAGGAATCAACAGAAAAGGCAAGCTCAAAAGCAGATGCCATGACTCCAATGGAATTAAACATACAAACCAACAAACAATTCATCCAAGACGACGAAGCATACGAATTGGTAAAATATTTCCCCTCCAATTGATAGATAGAGATTCGAGCCTCCAACTGATAGTTAGAGATTCGAGTCACCGAGGAGGGAAACTAGGGAACCTTATAGATCCTCCTTTTTATTAAAAAATGAAAAGAAAAAGAAAAATACAAACAATCAAACAGTTCAACCAAATCCTTCATTTTCTTCCACTCACAAAACTCAAGCTCTTTTCCCCAAGCTGGCATTTTGTAATGTTCTCAAACTCTTTTCTATGAGGATTTCAGTGCCTTGTAGTCATTGCCCTAAAAAACAAACACAATGCCACATCAAATCATTAAGAAACGTTTTCACCATGTTCAATCACATACACATATGATCACATTTTTGAGCAATTTCATCCTTATCCATTTTGCCAAGGTTTCTCAAAAGAGTTTTTTATATTTAATTTTCACATGATAAATATATGGTTCTACGAAGTATGAACCCATAATTCCTTTTCTTTTACGTAATCACATCATAATATAATACAAAAGATCATCATGCCAAAACAAAACATCCAACATTAGTGAAATATGAATATATAGAAAAGAGGAGCACCAACCATTGATGAAATGGATTCATTTTGTCACTCTCCCCGCTCACTATATATACCATCACTCAAGTATCATAAATGAAAATGAAGCTAAACCAAATATACTATATGGTTGCATTCTCTTTGATGGAAAATTATCATGTGAAAAAGAGGGATAAGAAAACATTTTGCCTTAAAAATTTTCCTTCTTTTCCATCCCCTTGTCTAAGAAAAAGAATTTTACTCTTTCTTCCTCCTCCTTTTCACTCCAATGGAAGGATAATATTTTCACTCCTTGCAAGTGGAATAATATTATCCTTCCATTTGAGGGAAAAGGAGGAGGAAGAAGGAGTAAAACTCCTTTTTTTAGAGAAGGAGATGGAAAAGAAGGAAAAATTTAAAGGACAAATGTTCTATTTTCCCTAATTTTCCCATGATAATTTATCCATCAAAGAGAACGGAGCCTATATGTTTTTGTACCTTAGTTCTGCATGAAGGAAACTTGATAGTTAGGACTGTCCAAGCTCTTCGGCCCCGGTCTAAACCGGCTAAAAAGCATAACTCTCACTTGAAGGGCTCCTTCTTCCCCGTGCAAATCCTCTTGTTCCTCTAATATTGTTTTAGCAGATTCGACGGCAGAATCACTGCAAACTATCACCTCAATTCTTTTAAGTGTCGATATATTTGCAAACTCTAAAGGGATCTCCTCGAGCCCCTTTAAATCAAGAAGACAAAGGGTCTCAAGGCATGGAAAATGGGAGCTTTCCGTTGTCCAAACTCGTAGTCCTTTACACATCTCAAGAGCCAAGAATTTGAGGCTACGGAATCGGCCTTCAGTTGTTTCCCATTGCCCTTGTTTGAAGGTTCCCCCTTTGAGCCTGAGAGTCTGAAGAAGGGGCAACACACCTATCTTATCCAGTATGTCCTCCCAGCATTCAGATGAACTGATTTGCAGAGTCAACTTCTTGAGCGAATGTGGAAAGTTAATCTGATTCATCCCTATGTAATCAGAATAAGCAAAACAGCCCAACGACTCGAGTTTTTCCAGTTGACCTAAATTGCTCAGGCAATACCTGTCATCATCAAGCTTCTCATAATATACTATTTTCAATTGTTTGACATTGGGAACCCTCTCAACCACTTATTTGTCAAACTTGAAATTCTTAACTCTCCCCAGTGATTGCAAATTTCCCAAAACAATGCCATCTTCGCCTTTGGGGGGATCCGGGAGATGGAGCTTCTGGAGGAGGCGGAGATGCCTAATGTGAGGCATGTACCAAATATTAGCCGGCGCAGTAAACCCCTCGTATACGCTGTTAACAATTAATGTCTGCAGGTTCCAAAATAGCCCAATTGAACAATGTAGGTGGAACTCTGGTGTCCCTGCCCATAAAGCAAGGAATCGTAGGTTAACTAATTGATGCACGTTTTCTAGGAAATCTGCGTCTGCAGACCCAAATCGACGTGAGCTGAATATCCTTAGCAACCTGAAACAGAGTGGTGGTGGTTTTTCATTAGAATTCCATATCAAAGAACGAACTAGTGACATCGACGACAAGGCCGTTATGTCTTCATTCTTTGATATGGTAGTAGAAATAACAATGCGGCGTTGCCCATTTCTTGCTACGACAGCGTAGAACCTTTCCTTCTCAGCTTCGCTCAAGCACAATTCCCTCGACAAATCATGAATTTTGCAGCTTTTTATTTTTCCGGTGCTGCCCAACTTATCAATCAGAAGGACATTTCTACCAACAAGGTCCTCCAAGTAGTTTGTTGCTATCTCTTCCAAGCTTTTCCCACTCACTGGTTTCAGAAATCCTTCAGCAACCCATAATCTAATGAGCTTTGATACACGAATCTCCTCATCTTCGGGGAAAACTCCCATGTAGAGGAAACACGGCTTCAAATAAACGGGCAATTGCTTATAGCTCATGTGTAATATTTTTAAGCAGCGTTTGTCTTCCCCTGATTTCACTATTGAACTAATGTTTTCTTCTATGTGTTCCCAAAACTCTCCTGTATGTCTGGACTTGGCTAAAACTCCTCCAACCACAATTATTGACAATGGAAGTCCTTTGCAACCATTTGCTATTTTCTTTCCAATTTCCTCGAGTTCAAGCGGGCAACGTCCTTCTCCCCCAAACACGGTCTCAGAAAGCAAGTCCCAACTTTCGGCCTCATCCAAAAGTTTCATCTTAGTGCTATTAGAGTTGGATATGATAGAAGCTAGATCTGATAGCCTAGTTGTTACCACTATTCTACTACCGTTTTTGTTATCCGGTAAAAACCTCTTAAATCCATCCCACGCCTCAATGCTCCACATATCATCCATTACAATTAAGTATCTTCTACCAAATAGGTGTTTATGCAACTTTTCTCCTAATTCACTCTCACTCGTATTTTCACTAACGCCCTGATTCAATTGACAAAGAACTTCTTTGAGCATTCCTCGAATACTATATTCTTGAGAAATAGTAGCCCAAGCACAAATATCAAAACGCTCCTTAATAAGACTATCTTGACAAATGTTTAGAGCAAGAGTAGTCTTACCTGAGCCGCCCATCCCTTCAACGGGAATGACTTGTAGATCACGGCTATCACTTGTGAGCTTCTCCTTCATTTCGAGCAAGACATCGTCAGCACCCACCATGCTACTCTTCTTGAAAATAGAAGAAGATCTCAACGAATCCGGTGGCGTTGAGTGATGTTTGACACCCACATTCTCCTTGATCTCCATGGCATCTCTTTGGATCGACGCCATCTCTTCGATCACCTTCTCTAGAGCTTGATGCAAGGCCTCGGAGCTCATCTTTTCTCCATCACTTGCGATCCGATCCACAATATGAGATTCAATGACGTCTTCGGCCTCATAAGCTGCATCTGCAATGCGACTCTCCAAAGGATCTGCTTCTGCAGCGTAGCCGAGATTCGGGTTATAGCCTTCGAGAAATTCTTGAAGTAAAGTGGCATTTTTAGTGAGAGATTCAACTTGTTTGTTGTGGAGAGATATGGGAGGGTGAGGATGGAGCTTAAGGTTATCTATGATATGCATAACTGAAACGAGGGCTGCATAAGCTGCCATGGCTTCCAAACTCTTGATGTTTCTTTGAAGATGGAGCAAGGTGAGAATGAGAAAGTGTTTGTGAATTCCTATATGATTAAACTAGCTACTAATTGTGGTTTTGTGGAGATTCCCCGCAGACATGGCGAAGAAATCGCTGAATATATAATATGAATATACATAATAAATGAAGTGCTGAATAAGTGGTAGATTAAATATTGGATGGGATCCTCTGTGCCACCGTACTACCACGAATTTTAATATTTTTTAATAATATTTATTATAAAATAAAATTTTATTATGTTATAATACAACATGATTAACATTTATGGA
>JAYJMF010000021.1:2488566-2501698 GCA_036873715.1 Salvia sclarea | reverse complement strand
GGTAGTCCTTAACAAAACAGGAATCATGAGTGAACTCAATACTGACATTGTTATCTAAAGTAAATTGAGAGATGCTTGGTAGGTTTTTGGTAATGTGAGGGACATAGAGAATGTTATTGAGAAATAAAGAATGTCCATAGTGATTTTGCAGAGATAATTGATTTGAACCAATAGAGTAAATGGGAAGGGAGTTACCATTACCAACCACAACTTGTTCATTCCCATTGTAAGTGTTGCTCACATCAAGATTCTGCAAGTCATTAGTAATATGAGTGGTGGCTCCACCATCCACATACCAGCCTGAGTCATCAAATTGAGCACCATCAGCAGAAGTAGCAAGAGCCTCTTGCTCAAATTGTGCATATGTGAGATAAGCCTGTGGAGTAACATTTGAGTTGTCAATAAAATGTATGTCAAAGTGTTTGAAGCATTTTATAGCAACGTGACCAGAGCGGCCGTAGAGTTGACACACAATGCCTTTAGAGGCAGAGGAAGGGCGATTGACACCAGAAAAACCCCCACGATTTCTAGAGACCGCACCACCACAAAGTGCAAAGCCTGAACCGCGGCCATAGTTGCCAGAACTTCCAGAGTGTGAACCATAGGTTAAGCCCCTGCCTTGACCGCGATAGGAAACGTTCGCAGCAGGATCAAAGACAGACATGGATGAATGTTGTTGTTGAAGGCGCAATTCATAGGCCTGAAACGCATACTGGATCTCTTGCAGATTCTGAGCATCGGTGCGATGCATAATATTCACCACTAGTGCCTCATAATCAGGACCGAAGCCAGAGAGGATGTACATCACAAGCTCATCATCAGAAACGAGTTGTCCAACCGCAGATAGCTGATCAGCATATCCGCGCATCTTAAGAAAAAAAATCTCCAACACTGAGATTGCCTTTGTAGTCTAGAGAAGCATACGAAGTTGCATGATTCGCGCCTTGGATTGCGACATGAACAAACGCTCAAGCACCGACCAGAACTCGCCGGAGATGGAGCAACGCACAACATGACCGAGCATAGACTCGGTGACAGAGGAGAGTAACCAACTGATCGCGACGGATCCAAATCGCGTGAGCCGGATTTGGAGGAGGAACACTGGTGGAATTGATCGGGAAAAATGGCGGCGGCGCCGCCGCCGTTGAAGCAATGAAATCGGAGAATCCATGTGCTCTAATCGCAGAGATAGACTGAGCACGCCAGAAGGCATAGTTGGAGTGATCAAGCTTGATAATTTGGGGAAAATGCGGAGTAGCAGCGGAAGAAGCGGAAGAGGAATCCATGATCGGAAGAAAACACTAAAAAAATGGATGAATCGATGTAGAGTTGATTGATCGAAAAAAAAAACTGAAGATTACCGCGAACCTTCAAGAATTGGCTCGTGATACCATGTTAAACCTAAGCTAAACTAGGAGAAGAAGATATGAGAAGAAGAAGAACATAGGAGTATAGCAGAGAGAGAGATTTGAGAATTATGATTTTCATTAAGAATCAGCTAAACTGAAAATAACAGAGATCAAGAGAGGTTATATACAAAGCTAGAAGAAGGAAAATATCTAAGCTACTTGCGTAACAAGCTTCCTAACTAACTAGCTAACAGAAGCAGTTGCTAACTAACTTTCTAATCTTTCTAAGCTAGCTAACTGCTTCCACTTGATAACAGAAGATTAAATAGCCTAACAATATACATGTATGGCAGTATGGGTGTAATTTTTCAAATTTCTCAATAATAATTACTATTATTATCGACAAATTCCTTACAAGTAATTTAGACCGAATAATTTATTAGCATAAATTTTATAAACCTTTGAATAAATCAGCAAATGGGGGTCAAGAACCCAACTGAAGCACCTTGGCAGTTTGGCAGAAGAAGTAGCTTCTACTGATCATGATTTAAAAAATATAGTTACTTGGGAACATTCAAATAGTGAAAAAGTTTCCCATCGGCCCTTTTGCCACAGCTCAAAAAACAAAAATACTTGAGAAACAAAAATATTATTGAAAGAATGGTAATTCACTCAGACATTAATTGGAACAAATTAAAGTGGTGGTTGAACGAAAAAGAAATTGGGTTTTAAAGTTAGTGGTCGAAAGTAGAATGGTCTTTGTCATTGAATTAGAAAAATATGAAGAGTGGACAACTTGAAAAGTCCAATACTGTACCAATCTCTTTACATACACAGAGTCTGAATGTGATGATTTGCTTGTCTTACAACATAATTAGGTTATATTGTAGGAATGATGAGTGATGATCATCACCTTTACCTGGGGAGGAAAACAGTGGCATGAGTATGATTCGAGTAGTATTATCTTTTGGCCTGTGGACGGCCGAGATGATGGGATTTCTTGAACTTACAGTGTTGAGCAAGCTATCCGCCCCTCTGCGACTTTCATCAACAACTACTATGAAAATGGTTGACTGAAAGGATGTACACTGAGATGGCCTCTCGTCACATGCATGGTCCGTCATCACTGCATCCAAATCATCAAGACGGCCACCGTCCCCGCCAAGTTCCACCACTCCAAGATTAAGTCTACCGGAGGGTTAGGCCCCCAACCCGAAAGCTCAAGACTACTTACAAAGCAACTAGGCCAAACTTGTTTATGTAATTTTGCTTCGAGGGAGCTAATCTATCAATTCCATAATTTATTTGTGAATTTGTGTATCAGAAAGAAATCCAATGGATTGCATTCCTCATGAATATGAGGTGGTTAGTTTGCCCTTGATGCCAAAGTATCTAATTAGAATCATTCTTACTATTGAGTATAATACACGGAAGTAGGGTGGATTCATGAGCTAAAGTCGAACATTTTATGTGCGCTAAACTTGTGCTAAATCCTAAAGAGCCACGTAAGAATAAGTTTGAACTCATGCTTGCAGACAGTTGAGCCTCTATTAATGGGGTGTTTTGCTGTGTTTATAAGCTCTTTCAAAAGCTTATAAGATATAATGTCTTAAGAGTTTATGAATTGTCAAAGTTCTTGAATAATGAGTTTATAAGCTAGAAAAGAAATTGAGCCAAAATAGAAGAGAAATAAAATTAGGAAGGTATGTAATAGTATAGAAATATTAAAGCATAATAAGGTTAATATTGGTTGTTGCTATGAAAAAATAAATGAGGTTGATCAACTCATTTTTGCAACTAAACAGTTTATAAGCTATTTAAGGGATTTATAAGCTTATCCAAACACCATCTCAAAGTTTCGTTAAAGGTCAAGACTCAAGAGGTTGCTAGTAATTAACAATTATCTCATATGACTAGCTTCGGGATGAGTTTAATGGATAGGTCCGAATAGCTTAGTGACCGGCTGAATGGCCAAAGGAATTCATTAAATAATACTATAGACATTTCCAAAATGTTATAAGAGCATATAAAAATAAAGAAAGCTCACTTTTTCTTGCTCTTTCTTTCTATCCCCACATGGGACTCACCATTTTCTGTGCCCCAATTACCCTTTCTTCACAAACTTAAAAACCTGTCACAGCTTCTTCACCAATCATTCTTCTCAGTTTATATTGTATTATGTTTTATTCCCATTTTTTTAGCAATAGACTAACTTTTTGGCCAAATAAAGTAAACTTTACATACAAGAAAACCATTTTGAGGGTGTGGTGATAATTTGTGGGATGACAACCTTGTTTGGTGTGAGAGGGCTACAAAACTTAGGACCACTTGAATTTACCTACTTATATTCTTATTTTCGTGAACTTCTAATTAATATATATGGGTAGTGGAGTCACTATTGGATAAGGTACTTTTATTTGTTTGCTTGTTTTTAGTTTGGTGGAAGTGATGAGCTAAACAATCTAGGTTAGATCAAGGATGCAAATATTGTATGTGATGAATAATGGGAATGAGTTTACACAATAGTACAAAGATTTAAGAGCAACACTAACAAAATTCCTAGTGCAAATTGAGCTATTGGTGCACTCTGCATGACCAATAAATAGGGTTAAGCTTTCGGTCAGTATGTTTTGAAATTCCAAAAATGTGCAAATCAAATAATAAAAAAAATCTCGAACTTGATTTGGTTTTGAGTATTCTAAAAATCGAATTCAATCTAAAAGAAAACAAATTCATTTATGTACAATTAATGAACCAAACCGATTTTCGTCTAGGTACAATTTTAAAAAAATTGAAATTTTCTAGGAAATACAATGGATTTTCGTACTTGGTTTAGTTATGCGCTCACTCGTAACAGCAATAATATACGTACAATGTTAAAATGCTTTGTAATACATTAAAGCACAAGGAACTTAAAAAATATATTATAGTATAATGCATTGAGCAGGAGGCTTCTGGGAAGTTAGTTCCATTTACTTTAAAATATGAGTCACTACAATACAGAAACCATTGCAAAAAGTATACATGATAACTAAAACTTTGCTAGTGATGCACTGTAAACTTCCACTAACCTAAATAAAGGAAGACAAGAAGCTAAACTTTCCAACAAGATAATCTACAAATAATTGTTCAAATTATACAGCTTACTAATATTTATATTCTTTCACCATTCCAAAAAATGGAAGGGCAATACTGTAATTCCCTCCCCATGCCATATCTTTTTCTGCAGCATGCAACTATAAAAACTGTCACTAACCACCTCCATTCCCCTATTTCCAAACACTAAGAAAACATTCACTGCAAGCAAAGCTCAGATTGAAAGATGAAGAGAGCCAAAACCTCTTCTCTTCTACTCTTCCTTGTGCTCTGCCTTGTCGTTTTAGCTGCATTTTCCACAATCGAGGCGCGGAAACACCATGGAAAGAAGATCAAAATGCACAAGCACAAGAAGAACAAAAATGGCGATGCATCATCTCTTGCTCCTGCACCAGCTCCACTGCCTGATTCCGGTGCCTCAAAATCGTTCGTATTCAACATCCTGTCATTCGGAGCTAGGGCTAACGGAGTTTCGGATGACTCAAAGGTGCTTGATAGCATGTCCATGTGCAGAAAAAATGCATGCAACTTCTTGTAACTAACATCTTTTTCTATTAATAGGCGCTTCTAAAAGCTTGGAAATTGGCCTGCAAAGTGGGAGGCATTGTGGAGATACCGGCAGGGCATGAGTTTCTGATCAAGCCTCTCACTCTGCAAGGCCCATGTAGGCCTAATCTTGTGCTTCAGGTAAGTGTCTCAAGCTAAGAAATAGGCTGCTTTTTATTTTTTAAGTTACAACTTATGGTTTGTGGGGTATATGGTACAGATAGACGGGACCCTTTTGGCCCCTCCGAAAATCGGGTCTTGGCCAAAATCCAGTTTGTATCAATGGATGAATTTCAAGTGGGTGCAGAATTTCACCATCCAAGGTGGTGGCACAGTTGATGGTCAAGGCTCAAACTGGTGGGCTTCTTCTCAGCCTAATCAGGTAATGCAGCTTCTTCTTTTTCTTTTTTCAGCCATGGGAAGGAATAGTTCTGATTATTATTTCCTTTCAATGAACTTACTTATGTGCAGAAGAAGAGAGCCAAAAAGATTCCAGACATAAAACCAACTGTAAGAAGCCTTTTCTCATACATTGTTCTTGAATTTGACAAGAAACTGAACCCTTGTTTCCTCATTCAAAAACAGGCTTTGAGATTCTACAAAAGCTATGATATCACAGTTGTTGATATAAAAATTATCAACAGCCCCTTATGCCACCTGAAATTCGACAACTCGAAGGGAGTGAAGGTGCAAAATGTGACAATATCTGCACCTGAGAACAGCCCAAACACCGATGGCATCCATCTTCAAAACTCCCAAGATGTTGAAATCCTGCAATCTGATATTGGCACAGGTGAAACTCCCTCTGCCTCTCGGTCTTCCAAATTCTAGCTTGTTTTTTGAAACATTGGTATAATTTGTTGAGCAGGAGATGATTGTGTGTCGATACAAAGAGGGTGCTCCAACATCCATGTCCATCACATAAACTGTGGGCCCGGCCACGGCATAAGGTGTCTAAACATCACTCTTAACAGAAATCAGAATTAAAAGAAAGTGATTGTTGTGAACATAATAATTGTGAAAACAGCTTAGGGGGACTAGGCAAGGATAGGCAAGTTGCATGTGTGTGGGACGTGGTCGTGGAAAGCATCGCGATGATGGGCACCATGTACGGGGCGAGGATCAAGACGTGGCAGGGGGGGCAAGGCTCCGTGAAAAACGTGACATTCTCGGACATACAAGTGACGGACGTGAAGGTGCCCATCACCATCGATCAGTACTACTGCGACAAGAGCGTGTGCAAGAATGAGACGGGTGCGGTGGCCATATCGGGAGTGAGGTTCCATGGGATAAAGGGGACATACGCGGTGCAGCCCATCCATCTGGCTTGCAGCACCTCCATACCCTGCGTCGACCTCCACCTCGTGGCGCTCGACCTTCACCCCTCGCCTAATTTCAATGCCTTTCAGCACCCGCTCTGTTCCAATTCCTACGGCAACTCGCTGGGCCCGCTTGCGCCGCCGAGTATAGATTATTGTGTCAGAGGTGGGAATGATGTGGTCAGGAGGATCTCTAGGTCTCATGATGTTGCTTGTTGGTGACCATGTATATTCACTTGGCACAGAAACCCATACTGTTGTATGGAGGGATTTATATATTTTTTACAATAATAACAAGGTAAAAATGGAAATATGAGCTTTGACCAAATTATGTTGGGCTGTTTGAACACCCAAAATGAAGGTAGGAATTTTTATTTGTATATCATAAATGGGACTTGGTACAATACAATTAAAGCCCTGAGGTGATAGTCATGAAAGGCGTGAATGATGCTGCAGGTTAAGTTCCTTATAGAAATATGGAGTTGTTGATTGAGGCAGGTCGTTCTGTTGTGCTGTTTTGTGCGAATTTGAGGCTGGCCTTGTGTAGGCCTTTGTGTTGCTCCTCTTCCGTCCACTCCGACAAGTAGTAATCCTCCTCTGTGGCGCCCTGTGTGGAGGAGCACAGCATCCCTCCCCACTGGGGGAAGTGAATCAAGGCTATTACGAGGGTGCAGGCTATGATCATCACTCCCATCAATGTTATGCCCGTCTCCGTGGAGTAGCGTGATCCTCTGAAGAATATCACCTGCGTCACCACGGCTCCCACGTTCCCGCCTCCCCCCGCCATTCCGGAGATCATTCCCAGCGACCTTCTCGACACGAACGGGACCACCCCGAAGGTGAGCCCGCACGCCGCCTGGACGAACACTGAGAACACCAGCAGCACCGCCACCGAGGCCGCCAAGGACCCCACCTTCCCCAACAAGATGCACAGAACCCCACCCAACGTCTGCACCACCCACAGAGTCCACAGCCTCCCCCTCATCCCAAACCTCCTCGCCATCACATCCGACAGCATCCCCCCGCCGGGCCTCGACACCACATTCGCCAGCCCGAAGCTCGCCGCGATCGTGCCGGCTGTGTGCAGGTTCACGTCAAACCTGTCGTAGAAATACTGCGCGATCATGTTGTCGATCGTCAACTCCACCCCGAAGCAGTAGCCGTAGGTTAGGGCAAGAATCCAGCCCCTGTAGTTGGTCACCGCGTGGGAGAGAACATTCTGGAAGCTGTCTTTGCCTTTCTGGCCGGATCTCTGGAGCTGCGCGTAGTCGCCGTCGGGGAGGTCTTGCCCCAGGAAGAAGATGCCAAATGCGGAGAGGGTTTGGAAGAAGCCAGGGAGGAAGAAAGCCACGCGCCACGCGGTGAACTTTCCAGCCCCGGCGCGGACGATGAGGTCGAAGACAAGGGGCATAATGAGCTGGGTGGCGCCGCCGCCTAGGTTGCCCCAGCCGCCTGCCACGCCGTTGGCGGTTGCGGCCACGGGAGGGGAGAATAGCGAGCTCATCCAGAACTGGGTGGAGACGAAGGTGGCGAGAGAGAAGCCGGTGAGGAAGCGGAGGAGGAGGAAGGACGCTGGGGAGGTGGCCAGAGGGGTGCAGAACACTGCGGGGGCGGTGCCCAGGACGAGAACCGATGAGGCCAGGCGGGGGCCAAAGAGGTCGCAGGCAGTGCCCATTGCGATGCGCGCGAAGACGGCTCCCGACACAGCGGCTATACCAGCGTTGCCGATGTCAGTAGCGGTCAGGTCGAGGTCGTCGCGGATAACGGGGAGGAGGGGCGGCGCCGCGAAGGTGGAGACAAAGCAGGTGAAGAATGATATCCACGACAGCTGGAATGCGCGCATGTGAGGCGCCGCCGCCGAGAACAGTCGGAATTCGGTCGCCTTGTGCTCGGAATCTACGGGAAGGGCGAATCTTTTCGGAGATTCTTCCACAGGAATCTCCATTTTCCAACTTCACTGCACAACCAACAGTTAAACGATATTTTATTCTTTTTCAACCAATAAACATTAATATATGCTCTCTCCTTTCAGGAAAATTAATATCTTAGTCTTAGCTACCTTGGTCTTAATTTATAAACATTCATATGCACCGTCGATTTCATTTGGACCAATAAGTAAAAGATTTTGTCAGTGTGGGCCACTAAGCAAGTGTGTCGTAACATATTTCCACACTAATTGATAAAACATAGTATATGATATTATTTTGTTTATTAATTTTTTCACACACCACTGTATAAAAGAGTCTAACTACTATTCTAAGAAAAAGAGGCTAAATACTCCATATGAATTTTAAATTAATGTAATCTTAATGTATATGTATTGACTTATTAATATTCAAATACGAATATTCTTGTAGAAATACCTTGAAGTTGAGTGAGATGAACATACATGTGTAAAGATGAATATTAAACATAATATCCAAATAAAATATTCATTTGCATACATGTATTTCAATGACAAATTTGAAATTATCAACTCATTTGCAGGTACATAATTTTTTTTTTTTTTGTAATAGAACGCTACGTACATAGTTTCTGAAACTTGAGTATTAATTAATCAATAATTTAGGATATCATTGAAAACTTGGATCGTATTAGTATATAGTTTGAAAAATATTTGAGGTTTGGCCTATATATGTAAATGAGTTGCATGAAAAAAGAGTGATAGAAGTTGAAAAGAGACGGCGAGTTCCACGCCAAACTCGCTACAATTGTTCAAATCGGTCAGTAACAATTTTGTAGAAGTGACCTTTCTGAAAACACGAAGGGTTGAAAAGCCTAAATTCGATAAATATAATCGCCGAGTCACATTGGTTATTTGCTCCTATGGACGTAAATGTTGAAGTTTGCGTATTTGAATTTGGTTTCTTAAAGGGAGAAAATTTGGGTTTTGAAAGCATTTAAGTGGTTTGAAGTTTCAAAGGTTTCAAAGTGATGTATGATTTGTCTTTTCCATTGACTTTGGAAGAGTAGGACAGAATATACTATTATAGGGAGTCCAAGAGGAATGTGTATTTTTCTTGACTTTGTGCATGAGAGATTCAAATTTAATTCATTATACCCACCCCCACCCTGGTAGTGCCCTCAGCTTCAGTTTTTACTCTTGCCGTCAAAATCCCACATCACACTTGTAATAATATAGTAATAGAATAATCTTCAATTAATAAACATGAACACCGTTGTAAATTCCAAACTATACGAACAAGTGATGACGACTTCGACGTGTAAGTTATAGAAACTCTCATCTATCGAAGGGCACGAGATTTATTGGTGGGGAGGGTGTTCTGGTCATTTGAATCAGCAGCAAGTCTTAATTCGTTTGGATAAAATCATCAATATATATATATATTGTAATTGTAGGTAAATGGGATATTCTTGGTGAATAATGAATCTTGGGAGCATCTAATAAACAATTAAGGCATTCAGCGTGGCGGGCCACAGTGTCAGTCGTAATACATGCCTTCTTTTTATTGCTTTTCTGGAGGTCCTATAAGTGATACTGATAACACATTCATATTACATACATCCTTTGATTATTTCATTCCATCTATGGCTCAAATTCATTAGAATTCATAAATGTAATTAATATAAGTTGTTATAATAATTAATTATTTGTTGCAATAAAAACTCGAACAAATATTATAAATTATAAAGCATGTCAGTTAAATTCGCTTAGAATTTATATACTCATACATGTCACAAATATAATTTAAAATATAATGGTACTCTACGTTCTTCACCCCAAATCCATTAAAAGTGAATTAGGGTTGGGGCTTGGAGAAAGATATCAGTATCTTTTTTATATATATATATAAAAGAAGTTATGATACTCTTCGTATGATGCTTCATAAAAGCTTGCGCCAATGCATGCCCTAACCTTTGGAGAAAGAAACCGATGGAATTAATCCTTTGTTCCCGTTGAAAATCTTCTAGTTTTGGGTGATCATTTTTGTTGTGAGGAAAAATTAAGTAGTGGAGCAAAAAAACTTATGTTAGAAATATATTTGTTACGTGATTTCAAATTATGGGGACGTAATATTTAACTTGTATGTTTGTCGATTTGGATTTTTTGCATAATGACATTTTTTGTGGAACGTACTATTTCCACGTTCAAAATTCGTATGAATAGCCAAAAAGTCATTAATAATAGTAATTAACATGAAACTACACAAATTTTATTAAAATTTGAATGGTATTAATTAATCTGAACAATTCCATGCATCAATTAAATGTGAATTTTTTATAAGAGATTATTAGTATCTTGTTATATAGATTTTCATTTAGTGAAATTATATACAAATTTAATGTGGTATTAGTGGATTCGAATATATGCGGAAATTTATAAGAAATCTTTTTTCTCAACTCTGTCAACATAATGATGTTTCTGTTGTCTTTAATTTCTCATGCTTTCAGGTGAAAGATCGTTAAGGCCCAACATCAAAACAACTTCTTGCCTAGTGGGAATGGACACACTCTCCTTCATAGAGGCATGGATCTAACTATTAGATCGGCCTAACGCAAATATTTGCGTTTCTAACCATATCATACGATCTTAAATCATGTTTGTATAGTTGCATTGAAAAGAAACACGACACGAAAATAGAGATGTGAGAGTAGGACTGGTCACCATTACCCACCACACGAAATTTGGAGGGACCAAATTTGTCAACCATATGATTTGGCCAAATCGGGAAAATAATGGACCCACATTGAGCTTCAAAATGTTAGTGACATATTTCAAACAATAGACCTATAGTTTGCGAAGAAAATACTGTACCAATACACAACACAATCTTTTCTTTTCAATAATGAAATAAATTTAAAGTTTATGTGACGGACTGTGGTCTCAAACTTTTGGTCTCATATATATAATGTTATTCTACCACTAAGCTAGCCAACACATGCACACGACCACAACATAACTTGTTACCGTTCCATTGGGCCGGCTTTAATACGGGCTTTTTCAAATTTTATTTTATTTTGTTAGCCCAATTTAATCACACATGCATCTTTTTGTATTTGCTCGAATCAATTTTGAGAGCTCATGCATGCGATCCATGAGGCACAGTTACGGCTTAGCCGAATCAAGGGATTGGCTTATCAACCCTTTTGCTCATTTTACTACCAGCCAATTATGGGTCTAATACTTTGGTTGTGTTTTTTAGGGATGATTAATTCGATGCATACGGCATGCCACCGATACTATCTTTTACACGTCTTGATTAATAGTAATTAAAAAAAAAAAATCGATGTATGGATCATTCAACTTAATACTGCCGATGTAAGCGGTTTTCCTCTTATTGAAACATGTAAAACCTTTTGATAGGTACACCACAAACACTTGCGAAAAATAGAAAGCCATGCGTCCTTAAAAACCTGATTCCAAACCTAAGATTGTTGTCTTCTTCTTTTCTCAAAATGAAGTAACTCTTAGATCAAAAACCAACACACAGAAATAAAAGAGATACTTACGAGATAGAAGACCAAAACAATCCATACATAAATAAAATTCTTAAAATTATAGTATTTGTATTTGAATCCATAAAAATGGGTCCGAGAAATTTGATGAACATCATGTTGGGTGCTCTCCTGGTGCTGCAACTCGGCGCGGTGGATGCCCGCAGGTTCGCCGGCGTGAACCCCTTCTGCCGGACGGCCAGCTACCGGCGGATCTGCACGCAGATGGTGAAGGGCGCGGCGAACCAGCACGACGCAGAGGTCAACGCCGTGAAGGCGACGATGGCGCTGGCGGAGCGGCTGAGGGCCCTCGTCCCCACCATCGAGCCGGCAATAGCCCATCTGGCGCCGCTCAGCCGCGAGTCCATCAGGGAGAGCTGCGTCGACAACTTCAACAACGTCGTCGACGACCTTGGCGTCAGCCTCCGCGCTCTCGAGGACGGGGATATCGGCACAGCCAAGACCTACCTCAGCTCGGCGGCGTCAGCCGAGTGCGCCGACGCCATGAGCGAGTTCGGGGTCGGCGCCAACTTGCTGCTCACCAAGTACTCGGCCCATTTGACTCAGCGAGTTGACAATTGCTTCGCTGTTATACTGCAGGAATCATCAAATAATTATCCCTAAGCTTTTATTTTTATTTTATAATTATAAACCATTTTATTAATCCTGCACTAAAGTAATACTGCTATTACTATAAAGGTGCCACTGCCTAGGATACAAAAGTATAAGTTCATTATCGGGCTCACTTTGTTTCGATACGTTTTCTACAAACCATACTCTTATTTTATATATTTTCGGAAAGAAAAAGAAAATTCTTCTTGAACCTGTTTAAGTTCTATCAAATAAATAAACCAAGACTTTGAAAGAATGAAGTTGTTGGTTAAGTTCTCTCTTCTCAAATATGTATAAACACTTCTATTGATAATCCTTTTACCTTATTTTTTGTTGATTCATTAATTGTTTTATTTCGAATTATAAAGTTGGAAGAAGTGATGTAAATAAGAGAAGAAATTATGGAGATTAACAAATATCACATGCATACTTGTTTTCAAACAAATGCAAATTTTTGTTCACGCAGTATGTATGGTTCTCGTGTTGTACGTATATCACATTACAAATTAAATTACTGACCTTATTGGAGCGAAATTAGCGTCGAAAAGTTTAAAAAATTCGAAAGAATCTTCACCATTTGATCAATGAAACGAATGGATGAGATTGCATATTACACAGTACCTAGATTTGGATATTATATATAGAGGTGGACTCTTATACATCGATGTATATATACATCACACTATTCAAATCCAAGATGTATTCTCTTTCTACCCCGGCCCCCATCACCCTTAATTACCAAAGTAATATATA